>JADRCD010214885.1:10317-15317 GCA_019843815.1 Montemys delectorum | reverse complement strand
TAGTTCCCTCTTTTATATTGACAAAGGTCGTCAACATACATTCTAAATGTTCTGAAGCTCTCAGAATACTTCTCTCATTAGTATAATCCTAAAATCCTGGAACTTAGGTAATGTATGTCACTGGTACCTTTTCTTGAGCCGCTCATGTATCCTGTCCAACAGTAATAAAGCACCTCTGTGCCTGGTGTTGAACTTGACGCATTGTTGGGTCTCTGACCTCGCCCCTTTCTTCCCACATCCTTCCCCAGGAGATCCGAGTTTCTCTAGTTCTTTCTGTGTGGTTTTTAGTGCTTCCAGTGTTTTGTGAAGTAGACAGGCTTCCCTTTGATGAGGAGAGGAAGGTCCTAGTCCAGGAGCTGCGGCTGACAAATCAGCAGAGCTCCCGGATGCTGTTGGGGGCATGTTAGGAACCCAAACTGAGACTTTGGAAAACATTATGTGTTCTCTGTGTATCCTTTAGTCATTTTGAAGCCTTGTATATTCTTCAAATACAATATTTTGTCTATTTAGTTCAGGTTTTCTGTTTCTAATTCTTTCTTTGCCCCCAAGGCTTCCAGTTTCTCCTGTCGTCTCTTCAATTTGTTTCCCTGAAGAGAATTCCTCTTTTCTGAGCTGTTTCAGATCGCTGTAGTTTATCTTAGCTTGATTGTCCTTTTCTCCTCTCTCCGTGATATGGAATTTATGCTGCTCATCCAACCACTGTATCTGTTTTTCCTCCAGTGTCACAGAAGAGCAAACTCAACCTCTCAGCTTCCAGTTGCGCTTTTCCAACTTGGCCTCTTAAATGTCCGCATTCATGTTTTACTCTCTCGGCTATTTCCTTCATCGTTGTTCATTAGTTTGAATTCAGCGGGTCAGTCTCTGCGCCAGTGAGGTCACGTGGATCTGCAAATGGCTGGTTGGCTGCTTTGATTCAGAATTTTTCTTTTTCTTACGTTGCGTTTTCAGTAGTCACTGTTTCTTGCTGAAGTTTTAACTTTTCATCTCGTAATGCAGTAAGACTTTGAACCTTCCTCGGCAGCTTGTACTTTCGATATTAAATCCTGATCTCTTTCCAATAAGAGAACTTTATGGTGTCCGACATCTGTCTTGAGAATTTCATTGTCTGACTGCAATCCCCAAAGCATAGGCAGAAAGGAGCAAACACCAATACCTTTTTGAGTATCAAAATAATGCATGCTGTGTTAGTCTTGGTAAACTGTAAAATCCCTGGAAAGGAAGAAAAAAAAATCCCCAGGGAAACACTGGAAACTGAAGCAGGTAGAGGGAACTAAAAACCAATACCAGAGCCTTCTAAATAAAACGGGTTTACTCAGTGTGGTCAGCTATGGTCACTTAGCTATGGTATCCTTAGTAGGAATTTTGGGGTCCCCAGGATAGAATTCATGAGAGGAAGAGTTTGTAACTAGCGCCCCCCCTCTCTCTCATTCTCTCTCTCTCTCTCCTCTCTCCCTCCCTTCCTCTTTCCTTCCCTCCCTCCCCCTCCCTCTCTTCAGATCTTTCTGTTTCAATTCAGCACAGTTTCCTTTATCTGTGCTGGATACAAGTAGCATATCATAAAATTAAGTTTTCTATTAGCCAACACTTAAGGATCTGCACCTGCGAGCATGCATGAATAGCATCAGTATATGGATCTGGGCATTAAGTTCACAACTTAATGACACACTGAAACCATAGCAGAGGGCAGAAGGATATGGGAGGGGACCTCAACACTGTAGCGTTCTGAGCAACTGCAGTAGAGTAAGGATGGGGCTGATGAAAACTCTGTGTGTGTGTGTGTGTGTGTGTGTGTGTGTGTGTGTGTGTGTGTGTGTGTAAAATAGAGTCCAACCCTGTTATTGGACCCTTCCCAAGGAGTCTAATTGGATTATTTTGCCTATTTCTAGAATGTATTAGATATTATGCAATAAAAAAACCTCACACACTCCATGGAGAAGTCTAATTTCTTTACCGAGATGCCTCCTCCTGGTAGCACAGCATTTTGGTGCCCTCTGCTGTTGTAAATTAGAAACTGCACACCATCCAGCCAGATCGCTTTCTTAGATTGGAAGAAGTGTATAAAAGAACATAGTGAATTCAACAGTATGAGGGGACAAGTCCTTTGAAAATTACACCAGACAGTGTAGACAGAATCACTAGAAGCATGTGCTAGGCCGTTGGTGTTCTGGATGAACTCCTTTTGGGCCAGGCAGATAAAATTAAAATCTTCCTGAAGAAGTTGGTGAGTGGGGGCTGGGTTTCCCACTTGCAGATCTGAAGTATTAAGACTTGCTTTTGTGGATAGAGCTTATAACACTGTGCACACGGATGTGTAAAAGCTAGGAGTTATGGCTAAGAGCAGCAGCTGATGGGTGGGATGTTGATAGACTCTTTCATAGTTAAATGTTTGTGAAGCATCTTGTCCCATGATCCTCAGCGAGGGATTCAGTGTATGGTACTAAGGATGAAGGGACGTCATGTGGCCACTTTCGGTTTGCTTAATCTACCATTTCATAGACTTTTTTTTAATTTGACCATAGAGTCCTTCTTGTAACATGCTAACTACTAGTATGAATAAAGCTTGCTTGGAAACGCAGGAAGGAGTGTCCCGTGTCCAGATAACCTCTCTTAATCTGCCTCTGCCTCTCTTCTCTCCTCGCAGGCAGACATCTTCTCTGGGGCTATCTTCATCAATCTAGCCTTGGGCCTGGATATATACTTGGCCATTTTCATCCTGCTCGCAATCACTGCCCTTTATACAATCACAGGTGAGTCTATTCAAGAGAATCTGAAGCTCAAGCCTGGCCCAGCGTTAGTCACTTGTGAAGGATGAAGGAGGTAGGGTTTGAGAATGGCTGTTTTCTTGGTCTCCACTGCAAGCCATGTGGATGAATGTTCTGTGAGAGCCCCCGTGCTGGCTGGCTGGACCAGTTGGGGCAACATTTCACAATTGCTCAGGAAGAGCTTGGCTCTGAAGGTTGTGGGACAATGTGGCTAAGCTGGGACAGTTAGAGGTATGCCAGGTGCAGAAATAATCGGACAATGTGGCAAACACGGGTGTGGCATGGCTCAGAAGCAAGTCAAGCTGGCAGATAGTGGAAGAAGGTGGTTACTGGGAAGTCGTGGGGGAGAGAAGGGACACAAAGAGCGATGGTATAAGAGGCTCTTGGAAGCCTCGAATTTAATGTGACTAGATTAGGAGCCATTTTGAAATGGGAGAAAGATATGCAAAGAGGTTTTGGAGTAAGATTTGAGGATAGCACAGACATTGGTGTCCTTTGTAGGAAAGGAGGGGAGGGGAAGGCTCAACAGTGAGACTCCGTGCTTCATGAGGGAGTGTTGCATGGAAGGAGAAGAAGTTACTTAGAGGGGCTGGATTGTAGCACATTTGTCTGTCTCATGCACATGCGTGCGCATGAGCATGCACACACACACACACACACACACACACACACAGGTGGGGTGTCCTAGGTTCCATCTCTAGCATTACAAAGTAAAAAAAGAGCAAGCACTCTTTGGAGCCGTGTCCTAGTTTGAAAAGCTCACAGCCAGTACTTTCTGCTCAGAAAGACATTTTCTCACGCCTTGAGGGGACATTCGTGAGAAGCTAGAAACAGTCTGAGTAGAAGGACGTTGTAACAGGATCAGGGAGGGAAGGGAAGGAGGCAGAAGGGGGTGGCAGGGGTGGGGATGCTACTTGGAAGGTGCACTGTGGTAGAAGGAGCGTAGTTGGTAAACAAAGGGAGCAAGTGGTGGCCACTCCCTCCATATAATCTATTGGTCTTTTTTTTTTTTTTTTTTTTTTCTCTTCCGTTTTTTACCTGCTTAGGGGGGCTGGCAGCTGTAATTTACACGGACACCTTGCAGACCGTGATCATGCTGGTGGGCTCGTTTATCCTGACTGGGTTTGGTAAGTGGGGCTAGGACTGGCTGGGAAGGTGGAGGCAGAGGTTCTGGGAAGAGAAGAGCAAGTCTGGCTTGCCTGTCTGCATGCTGTGCCTAGCTCAGGTCAGTGGCCCAGCCCTGACTGACCACCCTGTGGGAAGCACCTTTGTCCCTTGTTGGAGCAGATCCAAAGGACCCTTGAATTCCCCCTGTTCACTCTCTGTAGCCTGGGCCAGTGGTCCCCAGAGTAGTATTCTGATTCTGCATTTACAGAGAGCTTGGGTAAAAATGAATAAGGCTAACTCCCCAACAAGTGGCACTGGTTCGCATATTGTATGCTCAGTCTGAAACTGTACCTTGCATACATTGCAATGTTAAAAGTCCCATGTTTATGCATTGTTGGTGATAGGTAATTTTTAATGCTTTCTTTGACAAAATTTAAAACTTGTTCCCTCACTGTTGGCATCTCTTGGAAAGCCTAGTTGTTACAAGAAAATATAAGACACATTTCGTCTGTAGACATATAGGACCCTCTGGGTGACCTTCAAAGACTCTTGTCTATACTCTAGAGTTTACTTTCCATTTGGTTCCCCCTGGTATGCTCTGGGAGGTCAGCAAGTCACAGGCTAGAAGGACTTGGTACCGAGCTGAGAGGTGGCGAGACCCAGTTCCTCACTCGTTCCTGGTGTATCCCTGGGATGAGCTCTTTGGCCTGGGTCCAGCCCCCAGAAGGTGTCTCTAAGTCTGGGTTCTGAGTTGCAATGCCCATGCGGACAGCTGGGATTTAAAGAAACACCAGTCTGCACGTGGTCCCAAGCCAAGGTCTTCTTTTAATAAGACACCTCCCCTTTTATACTGTCTGTAGTCAGGGCACTTCCACAACTCCTTGCTTTGAAAAGTCACAGCATCTCCCAAGAAGGCTGGGCAGAGCTAACACTCCCATTTTTATAAAGGAGAAACTTAAGACCTGGAAGGAAGATAATTTGCCCCAGACCACACATCAAGGGTGTTCTCTTATGCTGGTATCCTCTTGGTGTTTAAGATACTTTTAGAATAAATCACTCTAAGGAGTTTAATTGTTCACATTATTCTCTCTCTCTCTCTCTCTCTCTCTCTCTCTCTCTCTCTCTCTCTCT
>JADRCD010214885.1:0-5000 GCA_019843815.1 Montemys delectorum | reverse complement strand
CACGCTGCCCAAACCACCAGTGACAAAGCTGATGTGTCAGAGTTTGAGCAGGTCTTGCTGCAGGCCACAGTCTATGTCACAGACCTGCTTCACCAGGTGATTTATTAGGGTGCCTTACAGGCTGTGGTCCAGCCGATCCAACCATTACTGTCTTCCAACAGAAAGCCTAGAATCTATTAGCTGTTCAGTCCCTGAGGCTGGATGTCTTGGCTGGTCTTTAGTAGATGCTGGAACTGCTAAGAAGTAGGCTCTATGACCAGAAAAAGAATGAACTTGCCAGCTAGAGTGAAGGCAAAGAGGCAAAGAGCAGGAATTTTCTTCTTCCATGTCCTTTATGTAGGCTGTCACCAGGAGGTGTGGCCCAGAATAAAGGTGGATTTTCCCGCCTCCAAAGATATGGATCAAAAGTGGGTCTTCCCACCTCAAATGATTTATAATTAAGAAAGCCCCTCAGGGGTGTACCCAGCCCCTTGGGTTTTGGTTAATTCCTGATATAGTCAAGCTGATAACCAAGAACAGGCATCACTCACTGCATGCTGCACCCTTGCCAGATGGGATTTGGAACAGGCTCCCTCCCACTCACAGATGCCTTCCCAGTCTCTTTTCAACATAGTTTTAACATCCTTCTGCTAGATCATGAATCCTTTCGGTGAGTGTCCTTATGAAAGTCCCGTTGGCTGGAAATACCTGCCACTGCCACGACCCCATGCTCAGCACCACCATTATTACTGTTTCATTGAAACATATCTAACGTATATCTTGTCTCTCGATTATTGTCTGCAGAGGTCTTAGCATTTAAAGCTACAGCCCACTTATTAAAACATCTCTTCCTTCTTGGGTGATACATTTGAGGATGCAGCATGGTTTCTAAAAACAAACAAATGTCGGGTACTGGTGCAGGAGCAGCAGGGAGCTGGGATGATGGATATGCCACTCAAAGCCTGTTCTCTTCCAGGACTTCGAGGCCTGATGTTGTCCGTCATGATGGCTTCCCTCATGAGCTCCTTGACCTCCATCTTCAACAGTGCCAGTACACTCTTCACCATGGACATCTACACCAAGATCCGGAAGAAAGCATCTGAGAAGGAGCTCATGATTGCAGGAAGGTAAATGCAGCCCCCTGCATCCCAACCTTGAACATGGAGGCACAAATGACCACGAAAGTTCTACCCACTGTAGGTCTCATGTTAGGCAAGATTAGCAGACACTTGGCATGACTGACTGGAGTTATCTCTGTGGCCAGTTATATTTACTCATCGCTGTCTTTTTATTTTCTGTGGTACTGGAAGATTGGACACAGGGTGTTGTAGATTCTGGTAAAGTGCTATACCACAAAGCTAGATCCCCAGCCCTGTCATTTCAATTCATATAGAAAACAATTCAACAGTGTCCCACTGGAGTTCAAAGAGAAATCAACTCCTTTATCTCGGATGAGCGATGAGCATTAACAGAATGCGATTGTCTGTGCCTTAACTAGAGCTGGACTGAGCAGAGCCAGGCTGCCATCCACAGCTGATTCCGTCTCCACCCAGGGCTCTTCACTGCTCCAGCATGCTCCTCATGTCCTCACCTCTCTAACTGCTCTTTTTTTGGTGCCCCAAGTGTCCCCGATGTCTCCACCCTTTGAAGTAACATTTTTTTTTTTGTTTCAAAAATGAAGTGACTGAAATTTTATTTGTGAACATCCTCCATAAATTACAAAGCACCAGCTATGTGCGCATGTTTTTTAACAGACAGTGCTAGGATTGAACTTGGCACTTTGCAAATACTAGGCAGATGTTCTACCACTGAGCCGCATCCCTACTCTGTTTTTTTTTTTTTTTTTTCCCCACGAGAAAATAAGGATCCCCTCCAAAAAGGGGTATCTGGCCAGCACAGAATCTACTGCTTTGCACCCTACAGAGCAACATTGAGACCTTCATTTGCTTTTTTTCTTATAAGCCTTCTACTGAAAGGGAAACCAGTATGTTGACCTTTACAGTTCTAGTATGCATCGTGTAACTATAGGCTTTGGGCTTGCTCAGCACTGAACGACCTCCCGGTGACCTGAAACAATTGTATGGTTTGTGAGAGCAATCAAGGACTCAGATACAGGAGAGGCGGGCATGCTATAGGGTAGTAGGGAAGAGGGAGATCTTAGACTCAGAAATGGTGGGTAGGGTTTGGGTAAATAGAGGGTGGTATGAGAAGGTCATCCCAGAGGTCGATCTATGTGAAAACAGTGCTCATTTGCTTTAAATACACACAGGGCACAGGAACTCTAGTCTTCTTTGTAATTGCATCAAGTGCCCATGTAATAAGATCTTGTAAGAGAGTCTCCCACAGTTTTACAACATGAAGTAAAATTCAGGAAGAAGAGAGCTATAAATACCTGATTTCTTCCTAACTAGCCCTGTTTCTGCAGAATCTCTCCTTGGCTAACATTTTTAACTTTGTTAAAACTTTGTAAGAAAGAAGGAAAAGGAGATGGTATTTTAAAAAAAATATCATCTCCAATTTGTGAGTTTTTCTCTTATTAATCTTTATCCCAATCTTTCATTCTCAGTTTTCAGCTGGAGAGCTGGAGGCTTGGAAGGAGATTAAGGAACATATTTTATATCATGCAGAAACAATAAGAATTTGAATCCAGAGTCTATACCTTGTACCTAGACTTTGACTCCTCTCAAAGTGGGATTTTCCTATGTTAGATCACTGGGCCTCGCTGACTGTTGAAAGTCAAATATGTTTCTGTTATACATAGACACAAGTAGCTTTCAGGTAAGCAGAATAAGGAAGAGAGAAGCTTCAAGAATGAATCAGCTTATATTGCTTCACTGTGTTGATGTGATATATGTATATAGTCATATAACACACACACACACACACACACATACACATACACACACACACACACACACATATGCTTGTGATAGCTGTGTGTATACGGATCCATTTATTCATGTTGAGCATTGATATTCTCTTGTGGTGCTTTGATTTCAGGTTGTTCATCCTTGTGCTGATTGGCATCAGCATTGCCTGGGTACCCATTGTGCAGTCTGCCCAAAGTGGGCAGCTCTTTGATTACATCCAGTCTATCACCAGTTACCTGGGGCCACCCATTGCAGCTGTCTTCCTGCTTGCCATTTTCTGCAAGAGAGTCAATGAACAAGTAGGTATCCTTCCAGCAGCCCCAGAAAAGACAGTTTGCTGCAGAAGTTGTTTATGGGGATTTGCATATTCTCTGTGAAAAGGATTCTGTGTCTCAGAGGTTTCCAACAGAAATGGATATGCAGTTATAGGCTTGGATGGATATGTCTCAAGGAATCACGAGACTCCCTGAGAGTTGGCATGAACCCTCAGGAATTAGTATCAGATCGGCTCTCTTTCTCTGACTCCCTATCCTTGCTATAAGGTCCCAACAAATAGTATATGGTTCCCTTTCAATCATTTCTTTCCTGTTTAGGTACTTAGTTTTATTTTCTTCAGATTGGTCTCTGAAATGCTTGTGTTTATGTTGCCTCCCGGAAGACTAACTTTAAACAGGGAGAGCCTTCTCTAACAAAGGAGAAATAAATAGAACAGAGGTGTCTCCTATTTGAGGGGAGTATACTCTATGCCAAGAGAGCTTCTCCTTCCTTGTTCTCCGACAAGATAGGTTGTGTATTGCATGAGGTATGAGTTAGAAACAAGGGTCACACAACACTCTGCATGTTCATAGGGCTTCTGCCCAGCATGGATTCACTGGTGCACAGTGAAGTTGGCCATACGTTACACATAGAAGGTTTTTCCTTATTATAAGTTCTCTGATGAATGAATATATGTGAGCTATCAGTGAAGGCTCCTGTGGTTATTATATGCATAAGGGAGGTGCCCACTCTCAAGTCTCTGGTGATAAAGGAGAGCTGATTGGAGGTTTTCCCACTCCCATTGAGTAATGAGAAGCTTTCTCTGCTGCATGAATTTTTTTGTGTGTGTGCGTGTGCACAATAAGACTTTCCATGTTTTTCACACACACACCTGCCTTCTCACTAACATGGCTCCACTGTTTCTACCCACCCAGTCTCTGTGACTCTGACTTGACTCTGCAGCTCCCACCAGGAAGTCTTGTGTGTAGTCCCCGAGTAAGCAACTCGAGAGAGTGCTTACAGTGGCTTACAAGCCACCTACAGTGAGAACTTGTCTTTCTAGTTGGAATTCCTCAGGGCCCCAGAAAGGACAAAGTCCTAGCACTCAGGCAGTTCATCGGTGAAACTGTGTAAGACAGATAACAAATGAGCCATAAAACACAGGACAAAGAGTTGGTAGGCAGGGATGCAAAAAGGGCCATGTCAGCAGACACTGGGTGGAACCGGCAGGAAAGGTTCCTCAGAGGAGGGAAGGGGTTAAAGTTAGAGAGGAAAGATGGAGGGAGTAGCCTCAGCCAGTGTGGAAATAGAAGGGGACCATGAGGGACTTGTCAGGGGTTTCACCTCTTGAGAGGGAGTTTATGTGTGTGAAGAATAGAAGACACAACTGGAAAACAGGACAAGAGTAGGTTAGAAATCCAGCTGAGTGAATCTGAGTCCACAGGAGGCTGAGATGAAGTTTAAAGTACAGTAGAAGTGATGCCTAGGCATGGATGTCAAGCATCCCCCTACACAGGAATGGTTGGGCAAAGGTGGCTGCTGCCCATGTGCCGTGCTAATTGTCTGACATGATACACATGATGGCATGGTTTTGATTTTCTTCCAGAAATAAATGATTACTCTACTACCAAGGAAATACTTTGTTAGAGGTTTGAGGCACACAGTTTTGAGGTGCGCAGTCTTGAGGCGCACAGTCTTGAGGCGCACAGTCTTGAGGCACACAGTTTTGAGGTACACAGTTTTGAGGTACACAGTTTTGAGGTACATAGTTTTGAGGTACACAGTCTCGAGGCATACAGTTTTGAGGTACACAGTTTTGAGGTGCACAGTTTCAAGGCACACAGTTTCAAGGTACACAGTTTTGAGGTACACAGTCTTGAGGCACACAGTTTTGAG
>JADRCD010214884.1:6598-19961 GCA_019843815.1 Montemys delectorum | reverse complement strand
GGGGGGGGGGGGGGGGGGGGGGGGGGGGGGGAACAAGAATAAAGTGTGGTTTCTTCCAAACTGAGGTTTCCTCCCTGGTCTGGCTAGCTGTAAGAAAGAAAGGGGCTAGTGAGACCCAGATTCAGGGTCAGCCTCTAGCACTTCTTGGCTGAGTGATCTCGAGACAATTACTTGACCTTTCTGAGCCGGGAGTGGAATGGGTGTTTCCACTGTGTTGGAACTGACATGGCCCAGTCTTCTGCCCCTACCAGGCTATTCAACCTAAAGCCAACTGAGGCTGGCACTCCTGACAGCACAGTTCATTAAAAATGTATGGAGCCCTTTGTCAGTCATGTTTGCCAAGGGGTTCATCAGAGAACAAGAGACCTGTGCACTGCTTTTGTGTGTTTGTGTGGTCGAGGAAAACAGACCCAGGCAAGAGAAAGGAAGCAAGACATGGCCGAGTTTGCTGGTGCTTAGGAGAAAAGAGAGCAGAGCAGAGAGTGGCAAGTGTGGGGTGGGCAGTGTATTTCCAAGAGGTTGTCCATGACCTCAGGGAAGTGGCTTTTGCGTCTGAGCAATGACTCTGAGGGAATGAGCCTGTTGGTCTGACTAGGTCACGGGCTGAAGGCGGGCAAGAGCTCGAGTGAAAAGCAGGAGAGCCGGACCAGGTGGGCACCCTGAGTGTGTACTCACTTTAGCTTTGGAGTGCCTGCCTGAGAGGATGGCAGAAGGTCAGGAGCAGAGAGGACTATGGGAAGGACTACAGGCCCCTCCTGTAGGGGTGGGTGAGGAGGGTGGTGGAGGCCAGAGAGCTCTTAGTGGTCAGGAAAATGGCAGCCACCCTCTTACCCCCACATGGCTACGTTTGTTCCTCCCATGCTGTCTGGGGGGACAGGGACCACACAGCCCTCCTCGTCCTCATCCTATCAGAAGGAAGTCAAACTCTAGTGAGATGCCCAGAGTCCTCTAACCTCCACTGTGGATCCATGAGGGTGTCTGTCTAGGAGCCATGTCGCAGAGCTCTGTGAACAGTTCAGTGCACTCAGGTGAGGGCAGTATGGCAGTAGCTAGGCCAGTCACCCCTGTCACCATTCCTCCTCCTGTCTCCTGCCCCAACTTGGACTTGCCGGCATCATGTCTTTTAAATTGAACTGTTTTATCATGTGACGTGGGAAGGGCACACGTGTGGAAGACAATTTTGCAGAGTGAATGTTGCTAAAAATTCCTCCCTAGAGGAAGATAGAAACAGTGTCTACCCATCCTCCCAATGACAAGCCAAGGCACTATTCCACCGCAGCCCCCTCGGGGGAACCAGTGATTTTATTGAGCTTCCTTACAGAACACAAGTGAAGGGGTACATACAGAAACTTCGGTGTACGTTGTGAAGTCTCTACCCAGCAGAGATATGGCTTCCCCAGAGCTGCACGGATGGAGCCCACTCCCCTTCCTCAGCCCTTCCCCCACCTATAGCCTCTGGCCTGTCCCCTATAAGACTGAAGCCACATGCTATTAGAGCAGTACTGTATACAGCTGGTTTGGAGGAGTGGCTACTCAGGCAAGAAGGGTTCCATGATTCTCTTTGTCTCCTCCTAGGAGGGAAAGCAAACAGCTAACAGGCCCAGTTGTGGTGATCTTTTTTTTTTGGGGGGGGGGGGGGAAGGAGGAGGAGGGTGTTGAAGTTTTCAAGACAGAGTTTCTCTGTGTAGCCCTGACTGTCCTGGAACTCACTCTGTAGACCAGGCTGGCCTCAATCTCAGGTATCTGCCTGCCTCTGCCTCCCAAGTTCTGGGACTAAAGGCGTGCGCCACCCCTCCCAGCAGCAAGTGCCCTCTTAATGCTTGGAGAGTGAAGGGCAGCAAGAAGAGGTCCTCCCACCTCTCCCTTGATTTTAGAATTTCTGGTCTGCCTGCAGACACCCTCACTGCCACCAGGGGGCCTCTCTAAAATAAAGGCCTGAGCCTGACTTCATTCACCCGGGCCAGAGCTTCCTCCTCTCCTCCAACCCACCATCCCTTGCTCTCCAGGGACCTTGAGCCACACTTCATCCCCTCCTGTTACCCAGCTCAGGAAGAGCCTCTCCAGACAGGTCAACGGGCATCTTTGAGCCTTCTCAAATGCTCTTGTCCTGCTCTGGAGTTCCTCAGCCTTTGGCAGCACCAGGACTGAGTCAGTGTCTGTTGCTGTCCCCGCCCAGGGCCGGCGGGGAGCCTTTAACTCTTTGCTGTCGGATGTGCTCCACAGCTCTTCCTGGGGAAGAGTCTGCTGGCTATATCTCAATACCCCTACTTCTCCCAGTTAGCAGATCAATCCTAGTTCTCCTCCAAGAACTTGCCTTCCTAAAACAGGCCTAGGTTGGCAGTGATTGTCTTCCTCCCATGCCAGGCCTTTGCCTTCTATTTGGCCAACAGAACACCACAAGAGTCAAGGTTTCTAAAAAGGATTATGTCCTTTCCCATCCCTCCACGTCTCTGCTAGCTGGAATGAAGATACAATGGTTAAAGCTTAAGCAGCTATCTTTCGAAGTGAGGCCAAGTTGTAAAAAAAAAAAAAAAGAAGAAGTAACCTAAAAGCCCACCACCCCAGGCTTCTAGCCTTCCCAGCACCAGGCTGGTAACTTTTGTCAGTCTGAGAGTCCTCACTACACAAACTAGTTGTGCTCTTTTGCTGTTGTATGGAGCTGAACTTGCCACATAACCCAAGCTGGCCTAGAACTTGAGGTCTCTTACCTCTTGTCCCTTGAGCTGCTGGCACCAGCAACATGTGCCAACACAGCCTAGCAACCCCATGATTCCCTCTCTTGTGTTTGCTATTTTGAGGCTGGCTCTCTGCTCTCTGTAGCTCTGACTAGAAGGCTGAACTCCAGTAATCCTTCCTCCCAGGCTTCTAAGTGTTAGGACTAGAGGTGTGGGCCACCATGCCAGCTTCCCTCACTCCTGCTGCTGAAGTCCAGACAGAGGCGACTCTGGCCAGCTGGAGAGACAGGGAAGGAGTTCAAGCTTAGAGACAGTGTGTATATAGGGTGTGTTTTGTGTGTGGGATCTCCTGTGTATGTGGGTACATGTGGGTGTATGTGGGTACATGAAGTCTACTGAGTATGTTTATGTGCAGAGGGGGGTCTCCTATGTATGTGTGTACGGAGGGTCTCTTGTTTATGGGTATGCCCTGGAAGAAGACACAAGTCCTCCAGGGGGTTCTGACTCTACCTCCCTAACTGGCCAAATTTCTGTGACTCAATTTCCCTGGTCAGCTAGAAAAATCAGTAGCACACAGGAAGTGATGGATGGCATTTCATTCACTTGTGTACATTGGAAATGACTTCATGTTTCCAGAGGCAGACATCTCCACTGAGGAGACAGGGACATGCTGTGAGCCATGAGGTGTGTGAGCACAGTGTGGTGCTGAGCATCCTGTAATACCCACACTCCAGCCTTAGGGTAGCCCTGGAGACTCATACAGGGAAACACCCAGTAGTACAGCACTGCCTGAGGCTCACATGGGGACCAAATCCCTCCATCTCCTGGCTTACTGTCCTGATCAGTGGGCTAGAGGATGAGTCCCAGGGCCCCTCCACTGGGCTGATGCAGGCCCATCTGAGGAAGCCAGACAGGTAATCACCGCTCTTGGAGCAGACAGAGGGCAGGGACTGGGGAGAAGGGCTGAGGTCAGACCACACCAGCTCCCAGGAAAGGCCTGAAGTTGAGCTTTCTGTCCCTGAATATGGCCTTCTGACGCTGGCCCTCAGTCTTCAGATACCTCCTAATAGCCCATCAGCCCAAGATGGCCTGAAACTCCCTATGTAGCTGAAGATGACCTCATATGATATCACCTTGGGTTTTTTTGTTTGTTTGTTTTTTGGTTTTTTGAGACAGGTTTTCTCTGTGCAGCCTTGGCTGTCCTAGAACTCACTCTGTAGACCAGGCTGGCCTCGAACTCAAAGATCCACCTGCTTCCTCCTCCCAAGTACTAGGATTAAAGGCATGGGCCCGCCCTGATATCACCTTGTGATACCCTTAGGAAAACCTGGAGGTAAATGGACCCCTGAGTATTCCCACCACGCCAGAAGCCAACCTTTGGTGCATGGCATCAAAGCGAGGCCAAATCACAAGCATAGACAGGAGGAGTTTCAAAATTCTGTTCAGTCCCAAGTGGATGTACATTTGTGAACAAGTCCCAACACCATTCTGCAGACTCCGGGAATCTGGGCTCTCAGAAGCCCATTTCTTCTGGGCTCAAACCCCAGGTGGTTCAAAGCAAGGTGACCCCGGGCTGAAAAGTCCTGATTGTCAGGCTTAGGCTGCAGGTAACCCTCAGTGTAGCTGGGTTATAGGGACAGCCAAGGACTCAGGCTGAGGACCCACAGGCTTGAGGGCTCACTCCCCGTTATGCCTGGCTTTTCCAGTCATCCGACGGCGGCGCTGTGTCTTGCTGGTACGAGTGGCACTTGGAGGTTTCTTGGTGGAGTCCTGTGCCCGCCGAGGGTGTTTCCTCTTGACCTTCTTCCGACTGTGTGCGTGCAGTGTAGCTGTGAGGGAGGAGATGCTGCGGGGAGAGTGGAAGCTGGTGAGGCCAGAGCCTTAGATTACCCTCGAGACTCAGGCAATGGTGGGGTGGGAGGCTGGAGTGTGACCTTTAGTCATGGATGAGGGTGATCATTTGACTTGTGGATGGGAAGCTGCAACGAGCTCCAAACACATTTCAAACCTGGCCTGGTCTGGCTCTACAAGCCTGACAGCATCCCCTCTTGCCCTCTACCCCTCAGGGTACCACCCCTAGGGTGGTTCCATATGCCCAGCCACTCGTGCCAGAGAAGAGTGGACCCAAGAGCTACATGACAAATCTCACCGCTGGGAGAGCAGGGGGTCTTTGGACTTTCTGGGCAAGGCTTTTGTTGGCTTTTCCATGGATGACATCTCCTCCTCCTGGGACTTGTCCTGGTCCCCTTGCTAGGGAAACAAAGGACAGGGACCATTACAAGCATGGACAGGCACCCTGAGCAGTTCTGGCTTTCACACAGAAGTCTGACCAGCTACCTTAAAGGCCTGAGTAGGGCTCAGAGAAAGCTCTGGGCAGAAGTGTCCGGGTGTGGCCTACTTAGCTTTAATTGTCGATTTGACATATCCCACAATCATCTGAGAGATGTCTAACTGAGGAATTGCCTAGATCAAGTTGGTCTATGGGCAAGGCCTAGCCTGACCTGGGTGGCACCATTCCTCGGGCAGGTGGTCCTGGGCTATATAAAAAAGCTAGCAAATAAATAAATAAATGCACGCCAAGCACGAGCAAGTGAGCAAGTCAAAGTGAGTAAGCAGGACTTCTCCATAGTTTCTGCCTCGGGTTCCCTGCTGAGTGCTGAGCTCCTGCCCTGGCTCCCTTCTGTGACAACTGTGACCTGGAAGAGTAAGATGAATTAAACCCTATCCTCCCCAAGTCCCCAAGTTGTTTTTGGTTATAGCATTGTCATACTAGCAGCACAGAACCTAGGACACTGTCTGAGAACCAGAATGGCAAAGGACAGCCTGCTCCCAAACATTCGCCAACAGCAACATCAGCAAAATGGCAGCAAGACACACCGTGCCAGGCCCTCCATGAAGCCAAGCACAAAGCCTGGAAGTTGTCATGGGTCAGTCAGTCAGGCGTGCCTCTTCAGATGTACAGAGACTACAACTCAGGGCAGGAACTTTTTTCAAGACTGGAGCTCATATGTAGCCCAGGTTGATCTTGAACTAATGATCCCCCAGCCTTCGCTTCCCTTGTGTGCTTCCGGGCCTGCCCCTGGGAAATGTGAGGGATTTTGCTTTGTTGTTGATGTTGGAGATTGGACCACGGGTCTCACAAGATGAGCAGGCTGCAACCTCAGCCCAAAAATGTACTTTATATTGTTAACTTCCTGGGCAGCTGAAGTCAACCAGCTGCAGGATGAGAAGAAATTTAACATCTGGAAGGAAATGAAGTATCTGTACTGACAACAGACTTCTCCTCTTAGTAAAAACTGTTTTAGGGCTGGGCAGTGGTGGCGCACGCCTTTAATCCCAGCACTTGGGAGGCAGAGGCAGGCGGATTACAGAGTTCCAGACCAGCCTGGTCTACAGCGTGAGTTCCAGGATAGCCAGGGCTACACAGAGAAACCCTGTCTCAAAAAACAAGCAAACAAACAAACAAAAAAACTATTTTAGATTTTTAAATTTTTTTTATGTGTATGACTATATTGCCTGCATGTGTGTGTACTATATGCAGGCCTGTGCTTGTAGAGGCCAGAAGAGGTCAGATGCTCTGGAACTGGAGTTACAGATGCTTGTGAGACTCCATGGCAATGGATCCTGGGTCATCTGCAAAAGCAGAAAGCATTCTCATCCTGTGAGCCGTCTCTCCAGGACCCAGACTTATGCTATTCTTTGAATATTGCAGTGTAGCAATTTAAGTAACACAGGATATTCAGATTTTGTTTTGTATTAGTGTGTCTGTGTGTGTGTGTGTGTGTTTATGTGACATGCATACCAAAGCATGGGTGTAGGAAGCAAGAGAATAACCTTCTACCACATGGTGTTCCAGAGTACTTTACCCCTAAGCTATCTTGCTGGCCTGGCATTCAGCTAGCTAGGCAGCTTGCTTGCTCGCTTGAGCTCTCTCGCGTGTTCTTTCTCTCTCTCTCTCTTTTGTTTGTTTTTGTTTTTTGAAACAGGGTTTTTCTGGGTAGCCTTGGCTGTCTTGAAACTCACTCTGTAAACCAGGCTGGCCTTAAATTCAGGCTGGCCTTAAATTGGGAGGCTTCTGCCTCCCAAGTGCATGGATTAAAGGTGACCACCACCATGGCCTGGCATAGCATGCAGTTTTCTAAGTAACTCAGAGATCATTTAAAGGACAAGGGAGGACATTAGTAAGTTCTATGTAAATATTACAGCATTTTATTCAAGACCTGAGCATTTGCAGACCTGAAGGGACCCTAACATAGAAACTCCTGCACAAGTCATGGGTAGAACTTTAAGTGGCACAGATGTTGTTATTGAGGACACACAACCCAGGCTACAAACCCACCGCCCCTGCACACACATGCCACAAGGTACGGCTTGTCACACAAGGGTTACAGTCCCACTAAGCCTGTTGAGCACTTCCTATAGGTGGGCTCAGTGCCAACAGCCTCATCTCTGCATCCTCATAGTTACTCGCCTCCACATCCAGTCAAGTCTACCATGGCAACAACCCTAAACTGATGGATGAGCCGAGCCATGTTAAGAAAGCTGCCTGGAGCACACTTCCAGACCGAGACCTTGATATGGACCAGCACTGAGCAGCCCCCACAAACCCACCTACCCTTAAACCCCTTCTTCCCCAGGGCTGTCCTGGGACCTACCTCCGGCAGGGGCAGACCTAGCAGCCGGGCCCCCGAGAGGTCCAGGTCACTGATGGTGGTCACGGTGACTGTGTGATTGGGGTGGTCATACTGTACCGACTCTGTCTTTGCTGTCACCAGCCGCTCCAGCTCATCTGCCTCCTCTGCAAGGTGGGCATAAAGCAGTCTCAGGCCTGGTTCAGTCCAGGCTCTAGCCTCCCTCCTAGTCACAGTGAGCTTTTCTAGGGCCACTCATGCTTTCTTTGTGTCACAGCTAACTGCTGGAAATGAACCTCTGCTGCCTTTGTGCTCCAGTGCATCCCTGTGTGAGGGCAAGACTGTTCCATCCCTGGCTCTTTGCTCAGTCTTAGTTTACCACATGGTTTGGGTCTCCTATGCTCTGATCGGCCCCCCACACCACCACCAAGATCTCTACAGCTAAGGAAGTCACCCTCCCCTCTCCACAGCTTTCTCCCCACTCCCCCTTATTCCTACCAGGGGGTGCAGGGCCTAGGTAAGGACTCACCTAGTGCCTCCTCTCTTTCTGCCAGCATCTTCAGGTACTCCTGGTGGCGCTGAAGCCAAAAGGGAAGACATGAAGGCGTTAACTGTTAACCTGACAAAAATCTAAGATGGCCTGGGAGCTAGGCCTCTGAGCATACTGTGGATAGTATCGTGATTTTGTTAGTTGAGGTGGGAAGACCTGCTCACTATGGGTGCCGCCATTCCCTGGCTGGGATCCTGGAAAAGGGAGCTGCTCATGATAAGTGGCGCCATTCCCTGGACTATGTAAGTGAGGAAAGGGAGCCAAGGGGCAGCATGCGTTCATCACTCTGCTTCCTGACTAGGTGTGACGGACCAGCTGCTTCAAGCTCCTGCCACCTTGACTCTCCTGCCAGGATGGACTGGGTGCTTGAACTGAGAGCCAGGATAAACCTTTTCCCCCTTATGCTGCCTTTTGTGAAGTGTATCTTATCACAGTCACAGAAAAAGCCACTGAGAAAGAAAGAAACACAGCGGGAATGGCCTTTCAGCCATACATGCAACAGCCCTGTGTACCTCCATCCTGTGAGACCATGGTTCAGAGAGCAGATTCAAGAGGAGACTCGTCCCTCACACACAGCATCTCTACTTGTACAGACAGTTCCCGTCACACTCACACTGCTGTCCCATAGCTGCCTGCGGCAGACCTATCCGAGGATGGCCCTCCCCTGGAGTTGAGCCCACCCCCAACCCAGACCCCTAGCCCACCCTCAACCGCACCTCTTCCCGAAGCTTCTTCTGCTCTTGCTTAAGCCGCTGCTTTATCTCCTCAATGGCTGCCTTCTTGCGCTCTACCTTCCGCTTGTGGAAGCCTGTCAGGTACTCCCTGTGGGAAGGAAGCAGGGGAGAGAGAAGCCAGGGGAGTCAGGAGGAGCTGCGAGGAAAGCAGGGCTCTAGAGAGTTCCATAAACTGCCAGGCTCTATCCTACCCACTAACCCATTTTACCCTCTCCACAGCCAGTTTAGTTTACAGATAGGGACTCTGAGGAAGAGACTAGGGTACTTATCCAAGGTCACAGACAATGCAGTTATGAGTCCATCAATGGCAAGGGTACCTTATGAGAAATGAGTTGGTAGTCCTTGCTGGACCATCACAGTGTGTACTAACATAATAATCCTAGCCCAACCTTCAAAGCCTTGTTCAAAGCGTCAGAGGCTTCAGACTAGTCCAGTTAATAATTCCTTTGAGCTTCAACTTCAGCATTGCATTAATTTTGCTTTTTTTTTTTTTAAGAAATGACCAGCCAGGAGGTGGTGGCGCACGCCTTTAATCCCAGCACTTGGGAGGCAGAGGCAGGCGGATTACGGAGTTCAAGGCTAGCCTGGTCTACAGCGTGAGTTCCAGGATAGCCAGGGCTACACGGAGAAACCCTGTCTCAAAACAAACAAACGAACAAACAAAAAACAAAATAATCCTAGGTGGTATTAACCTTCCACATACCTGTGCTGTAAGCTGCGGTCTTAGTATGTGCTCCATTGCTAACCACTGACAAGGACTGTCACCTGGCTCACCTGGCCTTGGTAAGTACACACAAGGCTACATGATTGACACACACAGCAGGGGGTCACTGTTTCCACACTGGCAAACTTTATCTCATAGGAGTCATTTCTAGTAAGACATTCTAATAACTTCACCCAGACCCCAAAACTCTTTCACTGAACCAACCAACACCGGGTCCTCAGTGACACCTGACTCCTGAATCCACCTGCGTGGCAGAACCTAGGAGTGGCCCCACCTTCCTGACCTCTGCTCTGTTCTGAGTTTGCTGTACTGGAGGGTTAGTTAAGCTTAGTACCTTGTTCGAGGTAGACAAATGGTTTAATTGATTCGTTTATACTGTCTTGGAGACAGGGACTCAATAAACTGTCCAAATGCCATACTGTTTGTTTTTGTTTTGTTTTGTTTTTGTTTTTTGTTTTGTTTTTTTTGAGACAGGGTTTCTCTGACCCATACTGTTCTTGAACTTTCCTGGACAGGGTTTGACTTTTCAGTCCTCCCGCCTCAGCATTCCGGGTGGCTAGGGTCACAGGGCTGCACCCCCAGGCCTTGCAATTGCAGTTTCCTTTGGTAAGCTCCACCAGGATTTTTGCAGACCACCAGGGTTTTTGACAACAGTGGTTCTCAAGCTTTTTAATGCAATGGCCTTTTAATGCAGTTCCTCATGTTGTGGTGATCCCTAGCCATAAAATTATCTTTGTTGCTCTAATTTTGCTACTGTTATGAATCGTAATGTAAATATCCTCTTTTCCGATGGGCTTAAAGGGGTCGCGATTCACAGATCGACAACCATCAGGCTACGCGGTGCAATTTACGGTCATACTGCAACGCCGAATTCAGCCTCGGGCCTCAAGCTTGGTTGGCACAGTCTGATGAGTGAATAAATGAACATAAACCTCTCTCGCCCCATTCACTCGTCCTTCCACAACAACGACTGGGACCCAGCTACGTGCCGTGACAATGGACGGCGAGGGACTCAAGGCACAGCTCTGAGAGCCGTACACCGCGAGGGAGGAGCGAGCGAGCGACTCCATCCCACGAGGTGGGGAAAAGAGCAACGCGATCTTCAGTCACATCGAGGGGCGGGGTCGGAAGAGCCCTCTGCGTGGGCGTGCCAGCCCTGTGCCTGGCGTGCTTCCCCCGGCTGCCCGACCCTGCCACTCACCGCCGCTTCTCTTCATCAAAGTTGAGGATGAGCCGGGGCCGCCGGTCATCTCCATCTCTTTTCTTCTTCTTGTTGCGGCCCATTACAGTGAAGCTTCCGGCAGCGTGGCTGATTCTAACTTAAAGCACTTCCGGGTGTAGCAGTTTCCGGTAGGGCGCACTTCATGGCCTCGTTCCACAGTTCCGCTGATTTGGCTCCACCTTTTAAAGGACCCTCCCGCCACGCGGGTGGTGGCGCAGGCCTTTAATCCCAGCACTTGGGAGGCAGAGGCAGGTGGATTTCTGAGTTCGAGGCCAACCTGGTCTACAAAGTGAGTTCCAGGACAGCCAGGGCTATACAGAGAAACCTTGTCTCGAGAAACAAACAAACAAACAAAAAGATTAAAAAAGTATTGTGCTTGAGTGAGTTTATGTGCACCACATGAGTGACGTGCCTACAAGCCCAGAAAAGGGCATCAGATCCCCTGCAACTAGAGTTACAGATATTTTGTGGATCATGTGGATGCTGGGAACCAAACTCTGGTCCTCTGCAAGAGAAGTAAGCGCTGCTAACCATTGAGTCATCGCTCCAGCCCCAAATTGCCTTCTTCTTTGTGTCTCACTTCTCTATTTATAAAATACAGATCACTGTAGTGACTTTGTGAGGTCGTAAAGAGCCACCACTCTAAGGCCGAGTGGTGGTGGCACATGCCTTTAATCTCAGCACTTGGGAGGCAGAGGCAGGCAAATTTCTGAGTTCGAGGCCATCCTGGTCTACAGAGTGAGTTCCCTCAGGACAGCCAGGGCTACACAGAGAAACCCTGTCTTGAAAAACAAAAAACAAAACAAAACAAAACAAACAAACAAACAAAAAAATAGTGGCTCTAGAACTCTGGCATGCACTTGAAGGCTTGCTGAAATCCAAATCCAGGGTTCAGGGTTCAAGACACTTGGCAAGATCCCAGAATGCCCATCTCTAGAACATTCTCTGTGTTTTTGGTTTTGGTTTTGGTTTCGGTTTTTGGTTTTTTGAGACAGGGTTTCTCTGTGTAGCCCTGACTGTCCTGGAACTCACTCTGTAGACCAGGCTGACCTCGAACTCAGAAATCTGCCTGCTTTTGACTCTGAAGTGCTGGGATTAAAGGCATGTACCACCACTGACTGGCTATAAATAAATCTTTAAAACATACACACACACACACACACACACACACACACACACACACACACACGGCAGGGACTTTAGTGACCCCATTGTTTAACAGACTTACTCCATTCTCAAGGCTATGTGCATTTGGTCACCCAGTCTTGTACTGGTTGATGCACCAGAACCAATGTCTTTGACTCTGAGTCAATTATCATGATGGTCCTAGGGTGAGGTCTCTGAAGCAAGAAGCTCAGGTCAGGATGTGAAGAAGCTCTAGCAATGTGGAGGATACAGAGGGGTCCTGGAGCCGATGATGATGGATAGGATAATCAGACCCAAAACAGACTCTTCCAGATGTAAGCTCTGAGAGCTAGGTAGTTATACATATTGGATGCCTACTGTGTACTGGCACACAGAGAGGCAAGCTGTCACTTAAGACTTCATGCCAGGCTGGGTGGTGATGGCACACACCTTTAATCTCAGAACTTAGGAGGCAGAGGCAGGTGGATTTCTGAATTCCAGGCCACCCTGGTCTACAGATTGCATTCCATGACAGCCAGGGCTTCCTAGAGAAACCTGTCTCAAAAGACCAAAACCAAACAAGAGGGAGGGGGGATTGTGCCAGTGTTAAAATGTGAGCTAGATTGTCTGATCTTTGGTGTTTGGTCTCCCTTCCCAGCTCCCTGGCCATTCCCTCAGAAGCTAATGTGTCTACTTAGAGAGGTAGGAAGCAGGCTGTGGTGATGAGTTTGAGAAGGAGCCTCACTTCCATGTAGGCATGGCACCCCATGAATGTCAGATTCCTCCCACATGGGTCCTCCACGTGCAGATTCTATGCTGGATGCTGAGAAGAAGTTATCTTTAAAGTGTGGGTCCCCAAACTGGGCTTGATGGCGCAGCCTGTCATCCTAAGAAGTGGAGACAGGAGGATCAGGAGTTCAAAGACATCCTGATACATAGAGAAATTGGAGTCCAGCCTGGGCTAGAGACTCTATCTAAAGAAAAAGCTACTAGACACCCGTGTCTCTGAGCGGTCCCTTCTGTTCCCCTAGAACCCAGCCCTCCTGCATCCCTTGGCATCTCCTCTGGGTAGAGGCATTTTCCTGGCCACACTGTGCCCTCTCAAGGAGCTTAGAGAGCTACCTTCCGCTAGTGGACTATCACCTGCTATCCCCTCCTCCCTGTAGCTATGGACTAAACAGAAGTTCTGTGGTCCCACTTGGTAAGTCAGAGTCCAGCACTCTGTCTTCGGCCCATTCTCAGACTCCTCCCCTCTCTGTGGGCGTTGGATGCCTGCCGTGCTGAGGCTGTGGACTGTGCATCCCCACCCCCACCCCCAGTTTTTCCTTTTTTTTTTTTTTTTCTTTTAAGATTTATTTATTTTATGTCTATGAGTACACTGTACTTGTCTTCACACACACCAGAAGAGGGCATCGGATCCCATTACAGATGGTTGCGAGCCACCATGTGGTTGCTGGGAATTGAACTCAGGACCTCTGAAAGAGCAGTGCTCTAAACTGCTGAGTCATCTCTTCAGTCTCCCTTTTTTTGTTTTTTGTTTTGCAACAGAGTCTCCCTACATATCCCTAGCTGTCCTAGAACTCACTATGTAGACCAGGCTGGCCTCGAACTCACAGAGCCCTGCCTGCTGAGTGAGGGATTAAAAGAATGCACCATCAAGCTGGCAACCCGTACAATTCTTCCTTTCTTTCTTTCTTTCTTT
>JADRCD010214883.1:0-10516 GCA_019843815.1 Montemys delectorum | reverse complement strand
CACTCTGTAGACCAGGCTGGCCTCGAACTCAGAAATCCGCCTGCCTCTGCCTCCTAAGTGCTGGGATTAAAGGCATGCGCCACCACCGCCCAACCTTAATAGGTCTTTGACTCTGAATTTTTAAGATTCGCTGTCCTTTCCCAGGTGGTTTTCAGCGGCGCCCAGGACCTGCCACCCCGACCCTGCATGGAAACCAGCGTTTTTTGTGTATTAGTGACTTGGGTTGACCTCAAACTCCTCCTGCTTTTGCCTCAGTCTCTCGCATACTGGGATCACAGGCACGGGCCACCACCACATCCACCGCTCTCCTTTATGGTGAGAACAGCCCAGCCTCACTGGCAACGAGGTGAATCAGCAGTTCTCCACTCGGTTTTGGAGCTTTTGGTTTGGAACAGCTGTGACAGAAAAGTGACAGCCCATGTCCCCATGTAACTGCGAGGCCCTTGAAACCTTAGTGCATCTGGGAACTGAATGCTGTTGGGGGACAGGGTCTCACGCTACGCCTCATGCAGCACACTCAGCTCCTGAATTGTTTTTTAAGCATTTTTTTTTAATTTCATTTATTGTTTGTCTGGTTTGGTTTGGTTTTGAGACAGGGTTTCTCTGTGTAGCCCTGGCTGTCCTGGAACTCACTCTGTAGACCAGGCTGCCCACCAACTCAAGAGATCTGCCTGCCTCTGTCTTGGGACAGCTGGGATTAAAGGCGTGCTACCACTGCCCAGCTTGTTTATTTTTATTTTGTGTGTATGAGTATTTGTGTGCAGAGGCCTGAAGAAGGCATCAGATCCCCTGGATGTAGAATTAGAAAGAGTTTTGAGCCACCAGGGGGGCTAGGAACAGAATCCTGGTTCTCCATAGGACAGCACATATTCCTAATCACTGAGTCATCTTCTCTAACTTCAGCTCTGGGACTTCTTATTGTATTATTTCAATTAATTACCTTTAAATGACTAGCATAGCTAATGGTTACAATGTCGGGCCGTGTTGACTCAGCCACCTCCGGGACTTGGTTTTTTACTTCAGAGAGTGGCTGAAATGTTGGATTTTCTCTCACGAGGAGAGGAGACGGGAGTCGAGACCCTCTCTTCTGACGTTATATTTGAGGAGTACTAGTAAAGGACGCTGAGATATAAGATTTCTTTTGAAAAAAAAGGGGGGGTTTGCTGGAGAGATGGCTCAGCAGCTAAGAGGTCTTGAGTTCAAATCCCAGCATCCACATGGTGGCTCACAACCATCTGTAATGGGATCTGATGCCCTCTTCTGGTGTGTCTGAAGACAGCTACAGTGTACTCATATACATAAAATAAACAAAATCTTTTTTTTTTATTTTTTTTTTAAAAAAACTAAATTTTGAACCAAGACCTTTGGGAGGAGAAAAACAGCTTGTACTGGGTGGGTGTGATAGCACATGCCTTTAATTGAAGCACTCGGGAGGCAGAGGTAGGCGGATCTCTTGTCTGAGGCCAGCCTTGTCTACAGGTCGAGTTCCAGGTCAGCCTACAGAGAAACTGTTTTGCAAAACTGAAAACAAAACACAAAACACGGCTTGCATATGGATCCCTCTCCCTCTCCCTCTCCCTCTCCCTCTCCCTCTCCCTCTACCTCTACCTCTCCCCCCCACCTCTCTGTAGTGGTGGAGAGATGGTGCATACCTTCAATCCTTGCACTTGAGAGGCAGAGGCAGGTGGGTCTCTGAGTTCCAGGACAGCCTGGTCTACAGAGTGAGTTCCAGGGCTACACAGAGAAGCCCTGTCTCAAAACAAATAAAACAAAAACAAACAAACAGACAAAAACCCTGTACTTGTTCTCCCCTTCCCTGTGTCTCCCTGTGCATGCACATGGAGACCCCACAAGGTCAATTCAGAAGACAGTACCAGGAGCTACTGGAATACAGGACTTTGTGAACTGTCTGCCAGATCAGGGCTGAGCTTGGGTCCTCTGCAAGAACAGTAAGTGCTCTTAACTGCCCAGCTCTCTAGCACCCTGTCCTCTTTAATATTTTTTCAAGTTATTATTGGGGGTGGAGTGCACATGCTGTGGTGTATGTGTGGAAGTCAGAGGTCAACTGCGGGAGTCAGTTCTTTTCTTTTACCATGTGAGTTCCAGGGATCAAACTCTGGTCATGAGGCTCGGCAGCAAGTGCTTTTGATGTTATCTAGGGGTGCAGGAACGGGCTCATGTTCTCTGATTAAAGAAAGACAGGAAAGAAATGTCTTCATAAGTCTTGGGGCATCCAGCAGAGTCCCCTCTTGGGAATTTTAGTCTCATTAGTAATAGAATTTAAGAAAAGACACAAACTGAAGCTTGAGCAGTTTAAAAGAAAAGTGCCGGGGCAGATCAGCAAGCTGTAAATCTTGCAGCTCCCTGGAGGAGGGGAATGGAGGCAATCAGCTGGCAGGACAGCTCCCTGGCAGCAGACAGCTACAAGGCTGGAAGGGGAGCTGTGAGGAAGCATAAAACACCCTCTAAGGAGCTGAGGCCTACTTAGGTCAGTAACAGAAAGAACAAGGGGAGAGAAGACAAAAGGAAGAGCTATAGTCACAACTCAGAGAGGAAGACAGACGTAGCCAAACATCCTTCCAGCTCCTACTGTCTGCACTTAGGGGTGGGATTCGGGGAAAGAAGAGCATCTAATTGTAAAGTGAACGCTCCTTCCTGGGGGTGGCCCTCTACCCAGATTCCCAACCTGCCCCACAGGATTAAATCTTAAGGGTGGGGGAGCCAAGAGCAGATCTCTTCCTAACATGGATTCTGTTCTTTATAGTAGCTTTACACCTGTAGTGCCAGCTCACCCTTCCTATTCTTTATTCGACCTATCATCATCTTTCTCAGTGGCCACTTTTCTGTGTATTTGCTTTTGTATGTAAAACGAAAGAAAAAACTTTATGCTTTCCCTCTACTAATCTTTTGATAAAAAGATTTATGCCTTTTATATGCATAAGTATTTTGCCTGCATGTATATATGTGGGTCACTGTGTGCCTGGTGCCTTCGGATGTCAGAAGTTTTTTGGTTGAAGTTATGGATGGTTGTGAGTCAACATGGATACTGGGAAACCCTGGTTCCCTGAGAGAGCAGCCAGCACTCTTAACCACAAATGCCAGTTTAACTCTTTTTGTTGTTGTTGTTGTTGTTAATTTGGTTTAGTTTTTTTTACTTTTTATTATTTTTGACCATGGTATCTCTGTGTAGCTCTGGTTGGCCATGGAACTCTCTCTGTAGGCCAGGCTGGTCCCAAATCATCACCACTCCTGGTTGCCAATTTAATTCTTGAGAGGTTTTATTTTTACTTATTGACTGTTTTCTTCCCCCTGGAAACATCTTAAAAGCATATGGAATCCAGAGGATCAGTATTGGTTAAGAAATATTGTCTTGCCAATATTGGTGGCTCACGCCTTTAATCCCAGCACTTGGGAGGTAGAGGCAGGCAGATTTCTGAGTTCGAGGCCAGCCTGGTCTACAGAGTGAGTTCCAGGACAGAGAAACCCTGTCTCGAAAAAAAACCAAAAAAAAAAGAAATATTGTCTTCCTTGCTTTTAAGAGTTGACTAGGTACCAGAAGCTCCAGAGAGTTCAAGGCTTGCCTAGCCTAGTACCAGGCCATCCACAAAACCAAATAAAAATAAAAAAGCCCAAGAACTGGTCAAAGAAGATAGTGCAAATAAAAAGTATATGTATTTAAGTAAGCTCTGTACAGTTCAGAAGTAAAAACTGCTTTAGGAAATAACAGAACAGAAAACCTTCCAGAATGTTGAAGTTAAGTTCTTCCTAATACAACAGCAGTAGCAGCTAAAAATGTTACAGTACTCTAGTGACACATACAGTCTGAAACACCGGGTATTGGAAGTTAGAGAAAGCTGTGTCAGCACACATAAGTCATTTTCTGCTTTTTAACACAAAAAGTGGAGCCTTGTAGAGACAAGGCCTCAAAAAATTGGTTTAAGACTCAGAGTTGTTCCTCTCCACGGAAATCTTTAGTAAAAGGCGAAAGATTTATACGATCTGAAGAGAAACCAGAGTATGCCACTGACATGCTTAATGCATCTCTAGGGTAACAGAACCTCCTAGATACATGATGGTGACTTGTAAATTTAAACCGTCGTTATGTACAGAAATTTTTTTTCGTGATCTTTTGAAATAATATTTCATTTTTCGTTTTTAAAACTTCGAATAATGGAAGTATTTCTTCATGAAAGTATTTGTATTAGCGGCGGTGAGTTATGGGTATGTAAATGAGCCGAGTAATCGCCCTAACGATTGGCCCTGTTCCCGAGGGCTTCCTACAGGGGGCGGGGCGGAGGTTTGCACCTCCTGCTTACCGGAGTGGCGGGGTTTGTACCTCTGTATACTGGAATTTGGACATTTTTGTTTGTTTGTTTGTTTGTTTGTTTGCTTGTTTGTTTTTAAAAAGGAGGTTTCCCGTGGATTAGGCGGCGGGGAACTGTAAAGGACGAAGACATAACATAACGGACAGACTCCCTGTTCTGAGGGTGGGACTAGCACAGGGTTTCAAAGGTGTTGGCAATGTACTCTCTCTGCTCTTACTGAGAACATTAATTTCTTTAGTGAAACCACCGTAGATAAGACCTTGCATATTGAATGCAGTGTTTTATCTCTGTACAGATTTGGGGGAAATGAAGTTTACCATTTCTAAATCAATGTGGCTGATCATTTCTGTACCAACTCAGCATGTTAAATGAAGGTGGTTTTTCAATACCGGGTTTCTCTGTGTGGCCCTGGCTATTGGAATTGGCTCTGTAGAACAGGCTGGCCTCAAACTCAGAGGTCAACCTGCCTATGTTTACCGAGTGCTGGGATTAAAGGTGTGTCCCACTGGACCCTACTTAGAATTTTTTAAAAAGACTTTTTGTCTTGATATCTTGTAGTGTTTGTGGATAATATAGGATTTATTTTAGTTGCATTTATTTATTTTAAGTTATGTGTCTGTGTGTGTCTTCATGTGGGCATATGTACCACATGTATGCAAGTGCTTTGGGAGGCCAAAAGAAGGCTTCAGAAGCCTTGGGACTGAAGTTACAGGCTATTATAAGTTGTATCATGTGGATGACTAGGAATTGCTTATAACTCCAGCCCTAGAGAGACTGGATGCCTCCAGTCTCACTATCTACAATCATAAACACGTATATACATATAATTTGAAATAATAAATATATATGTGTATTTATATTGGTTTTTAATTTAATTTAAAAATAATTTTGAGACACAGTCTTTTTGTGGATCCCTGACTGATGATCCTGGAACTCTCACAGATCTGGCTAGCCTGGAATTCATAGAGATCCATTGCCTTCCAAGTACTAGAATCAATGGCATGTGGTACCACAGCAGCTAACGATAATTTTTAATATGTTAGCTTATTAATGTGTCTGAAATAATTCTGTTCTCTGGTCTGGGAACAAAGCTCAGCTGGCACAGTCTTTGTCTAACATGCACAAAGCACTTCATAAAACAGCAGTTTGTAGAATTAAATATTTTTTTAAAAACATACATGTAGTGAATTAATCCAGCAGCTGTATTTCTTTACTCTTGCTAGTCTCCAATAACCACACAGAGAAACCAAGATATTTCAAGCTGTACCTCAATAGCTGGACAATATTGATTTATATTAACCCCTATGCTAATCAGGCTACCTCCCAGTCATGCATGATCCCAATGAATACTTGCAGTTTAATATTGTTCTAGGCCTCTCTCTCTCTCTCTCTCTCTCTCTCTCTCTCTCTCTCTCTCTCCTGCTTTCCTGTCTCCAAAAAATGGCTCCCTGGATAAGGGCACTAACCACCAAACCTTGATGAACAGAGTCCAGTCTCCAGGACCCAGGGAAGGAGAGACTCTAGTGAGTTGATCTCTGACCTTCAAGTGTGTGTGTGTGTGTGTGTGTGTGTGTGTGTGTGTGTGTGTGTGTGCGTGCGCGCGCGCCTGCGCGTGCGCTAAAGACTGCATAGTCTCTGGTGTTAAGCAGTCACGGCCTATTTCCTGTTTGACACGTGTTGAGGGATCTCTAGGGATCAGGACTGTTGTCTTAGCGGGCAGGGCAGTCTTCCCTGGTTTTCTTAGTTCTTGACCCTCAGCCAGCAAGAAATGGCAACCAGGTCCTGGAGCGAGCGGCTTCTTTTCCTTCCATGTCCCCTGAACTTTCCCTGTGGTTTTTCCTGCCTTGTGTATATTATCTACCTTTTCTTGTAGTTTTCCCTACTTGAGTGATTTCTTTAGTGGTCACCGTTAAGTGCCAAATTTACAACCAAGCTCTGCTGCCAGGGCGCCGGCACAACTGCGTGAGGTCTAAGGAGTACGCTGCAGTCAGGATGTTCTTAGTAACTTTATCAGCACCAGGATGGAATTGACGCCTCGTGACCGCTAAGCAAGCGCTTTGTGTGGAGCTGAAGAGCAGCCCTTCCTAGTGAGTCTTTAATGCCCTTGTATTTTCATTCTTCTCCAAGCTGCTCCAGGTTTCCGGTAGGAATTGTTTTGATGAAGACTCTTTCGCTCTGTTTCTGGGTTTCGATGTGAAGATGATCACTGGTTTTGTAGTTTGCCTTTTTTTTTTTTTTTTTTTTGGTTTTTCGAGACAGGGTTTCTCTGTGTAGCCCTGGCTGTCCTGGAACTCACTCTGTAGACCAGGCTGGCCTCGAACTCAGAAATCTGCCTGCCCCTGCCTCCCAAGTGCTGGGATTAAAGACGTGTGCCACCACTGCCCGGCCAGATTAAAGTTTTAAGTGCATGGTCTGCCTTGACTTTGAGGTAGAAGTTGGAGTGTAGTCCTTTTTTTTTTTTTTTTTTTTTTAATTTCTAGAACAAATAGTAAAATTTGGGAGTTATTTCTCAGGTGGTTAATAATAGTAGTCTTTTCATGGAAACAGCCCTTTTACAGTCTTTAAGATATTTCTCTCAATTATTGGTGTGTGTATATATTATGTGTGAACTTGTGTATGGGCATACATGTGCCTTGGCATGTATGTAGAGATCAGGCACTGGCCTTCTCCTTCTCCCATGGGTTCTGGGAGTGGAACCCAGGTCATCTGGCTTTCACTTCAAGTCCTTTTACCTACTGAGCCGTCTTGGTTTTGAGGCTGTTTGTTTATTTGTTTGTTGCACTCTCCTCCTCCTCTTCTTTTGTTGTTTGTTTGCTTTTATTGTTTTGTTTTTTTTGAGATACACCCTGGCTGTCCTAGAACTCCCTATGTAGATCAAGCTGGCCTCCAACTCAGAGATCTGCCATCTCTGCCTCCAGAGTGCTATTCGTTTGTTTGTTTGTTTGAACATTTATTTCTGTTGTTGTTTGGATTTCATTGCTATGAAGACACAACATCACCAAGGCAACTTTTATAAAGGCAAACATTTAATTAGGGCTGGCTTACAGGTTCAGAGGTTCAGTCCATTATCATCATGGTGGGAAGCATGGCAGTGTGCAGGCAGGCATGGTGCTGGAGGAGCCGAGGGTTCTACATCTTGATCTGAAGGCAGCAAAGAGGAGACTGTGTTCTGCAGGTAACCAGAAGAAGGGTCTTTTCTGAAGGCAGCCAGGAGGAAGCCCTCTTCCATACTGGGTGGAGCCTAAGGACTAGGAGACCTCAAAGCCCACCTACACTGTGACACACTTCTTCCAACAAGGCCACACCCTCAATAGTGCCACTCCCAAAGCCGAAGGATCGAAAAACACATGAATTTATTCAAACCACCACAACTGTTTTGGTTGTTCGGGTTTTTTTTTGTTTGTTTTTAAATTTTTAAAAAAAAATTTTTTTTAATTTATTTTATATGTGAGTACACTGTCACTGTCCTTCAGACACCAGAAGAGGACATTGGATCCCATTACAGATGGTTGTGAGCCACCATGTGGTTGCTGGGAATTGAACTCAGGACCTCTGGAAGAGCAGTCAGTGCTCCTAACCGCTGAGCCGTCTCTCCAGCCCCCTACCACCACAAACTTTTATCTTTTACTTATATGTATGTGTGTTGAATGTCTGCTATGTGTCCTCAAGCCCACAAAGGCCTCACAGATCCCTGGACCTGGAGTTTCAGGCGGTTGTGAGCAGCCTGATGTGGATGCTGAGAGGCAAACTGAGGTCTTTTAGAAGCACAGCAAGTCCCCTGGATGCTGGACCACCTCTCCTCAGCCCCTGCTTCTGTACTCTCTTACGCCATGCCATGTCTGTACTCGGTTTTCTGGTCTTGTTTTTATTTAATTCCTTATGTTTTCATTGGCTTTCTTCTGTTTCTTGAGTTTTTTTCCTTCTTTACTCTTGAAGCTGGAAGATTGGCTGCTATTATCGTTATAAGGGGTTAGATTGACCCAGAGTCTTCTGCATGAAAGGTGAGTGGTAGATCCTATATCCCAGTGGTAGCCTCAAGTTGAAGAGAGAAAAACAACATTTATAGGAGTTAGGGAGATGGTGTGGTGGGTAAGAGTGCTCTCTGTAAGCATGAAGATATGAGTTCGAATTCCAGAACCTATGTAAAATGTGGCCTCCAACTCAGAGATCTGCCTGTCTCTGCCTCCAGAGTGCTATTTGTTTGTTTGTTTGAACATTTATTTCTGTCTTTGTTTGGATTTCATTGCTATGAAGAAACACCATCACCAAGGCAACTTTTATAAAGGCAAATATGTAATTGGGTTGTGGGTGTGGGAATCATCCCAGCATTGTGGAGGTGTGCTGGCTGCCTGCTGAGTTCTAGGCTCAATGAGAGACCCTATCTCAAGGGGAAGAATGAAGTGTAATAGAGCAAGACACACCTTCTGTCCTTCTCTTGTGCATGCATACAGGTGTTTGCATACATCACACACCTGTGCACACTCCACACAATTTACAATCTCTAGAAACAGTCCTAAGGACATACAGCATTTATTAAAGAATGTAGTAGAAGTGGGGCATGGTGGCTCACATCTGTAACTCCAGCACTCAGGAGACTGAGGCAGAAAAGGCTTGCTTTCAACTCCAGTTGCTCTGAATTATGAGTTATAGCTGCTGCTCCCTCCTCCTTCCACTAGAGCATTTTGAAAGTATTTTATATTTTATTTTTAATTATGCGTGTGCACACATGAATGCATAAATGGGCACTCTTTAAAAGGATATGATTTTATTTGTGTCTGAGCATGTGTAGAGAGTAGAACAGGGCATCAGATCCCTCTGAACTGGAGTTACAGGATCTCAGCAGGTCATTTTCATGCTGAGAATCTGAGTTCCTCACAATCACACGTCAAGTGCTCTAACCAGTGAGCAAGCCTTCCAGCTCCCCTACTAGTACATTTCTTACAGAGCAAGAATGTCACTCAGAAAGAAGCTTACCATTGTCCTCACCCCATCTCCATAGTCCCCACTGGCCAGGGACTTTACCTACAGGGAGAAGACTAAGGGTCTCCTGAAGGAACAGGCTTCATATGTAACAGAGCATGGAGAAGCCCTGTGCAAACAGATTGGGATGTTGTATAGCTTGAGGGTAGGGCACTCCTCCAGTATGATAGTGGCTTTAGGCTTAATCCCTAATCAGGCAAATAGCAATGATAATAAAAACAACAGCAGCAGCAACAAGAGAAATAAAGTGGAGCAATCCTGGAGGTTGTGTTGAAGGGCAATTGCAAGATTAACAATCTTACTGGTTTTATGGGCTAATCCATAGGCTGGGCATATTTCTAGGAAAGTAAACAGTTGGAGTCACAACATAGGAACACCCACTCAGGAGACTATTCCTTCCAAGGAGTCTAAACAACTGAGCATCCCACAGTGTTGAGTGGATTTTAACATCTGGATGTTGTCAGGGACAAAGACAAATGAAAGGTACTCCAAGCACTTGTGAAGCTGAGGCAGGAGGATTTGAGCCCAACCTTTTTTGAGTTTGAGTTCTAGGCCAGCCTATGTAGAATGAGACCCTGTCTCATAGAAACCAAAACTCTGAAACAAAACAAAACATGAAAAGCAAAGAGAAGGGGCAGCAGGACTGACTGCAGAGTGGGCAGAGGTCACATGTGACAGGCACGACCTTCAAAGCCACTCTTTATGAAGAAGGAGCCAAAAGAAGGACAGGACTGTCAAATAAAATAGATCACTGGAGAAATTGTGTTGTTTTGTCCGAGGCCAGCCTGGGCTACAAAGTAAAACCACAAAGAAAATAAGTGAAGAGTTTGTACATTGTTTTGCTGTTGCTAGGCGTTGTGGCATTGTGGAGCTGGTTGGTTGTAGCATTTGGCGAATGCCTTTACTCCCAGCCCCCAAACAAACAAACAAACAAACAAAACAACAGCAACAACAAAAAACCCTGCTAGCTTTCCAGGAAGCCCAAAGAACTCCAAGTAGCATCAGTGCAAAAGTTTATAAAGAAACACAGCATGACAAAAACATCAGGAGACAAAGACCAGGAGGGGATATGTTTTTAATTTAATTTTATTATTATTATTATCATTTGATTGTTTGTTTTTCAACACAGGGTAGCCTGGCTGTTCTAGGATTTGTTCTGTAGATGAGGCTGGCCTCAAACTCACAGAGATCAATCTGCCTCTGCCTCTTGA
>JADRCD010214882.1:0-29859 GCA_019843815.1 Montemys delectorum | reverse complement strand
GAGCTCCCAGGGACCCAACCACCAATCAAGGACTATACAGGGTGGGATTGAATGTACTGGAAGCAGGTATATAGTAGAGGATTGCAAATTCGATCATCAATAGGAGGAAAGGACCTCGGCCTTGTGAAGGTTTTGTGCCCCAGTGTAGGGGAATGCCAGGGCCAATAAGTGGGAGAGGGTGGGGTGGCAGGCATGGGGAAGGGGGAGGCAAAAGGGGTTTGTTTTTGCTTTTGTTTGTTTATTTGTTTGTTTGTTTTGGAGGGGAAACTGGGAAAGGGAAAATGTACATGTAAATAAAGAAAATACCTAATTAAAAAAAAAGAATTTGCATAATGAGCATAGCAAATTAAAATTTGGTTGTAATTCAAAAAAAAAAAAAGAATTGTTGATGAACTTTCTTTGAAAAATTTATCCCCATATTTAGCAGTTAGAATAGCAACATCTTTCTCTAGGCTCCCATATGCATATGTGCATAGGAGCTAAACATTTGTTTCAATACAGAAATATAGTTGCTTTTTAAAAATTAATAATGATTTCATCAATATTTTCATGTTATAGAAACAAGTAATTACTAATCAAAGTAGGACAAACCACATATTCAATGAGCTTGTATTTGTTTTCACAAAGAGCAAAGGCTGGCAGAGAAGGGACTCAACAACTATTGGATGAATAATAAACTGATATATTCTCTAATATGTCCTTCACTAAAATGTCATGTATCAGATAAAAGTGCACAGTGCTAGCAGGGAGGATAGGCTGACTTTTACTTATTTCATGCTTGGTTTCTCAAAGAACCTCCCAACAAGGATTGCAATTAGCAATCAAACTAGCAAAGCATTTTGTAGGTATGTTGGAAACATGTTCATTTATGAAGAAAAGCAATAGTCAGATATTTGGAAAAATTTCTACATGCTTTCCCCACCACATTCTCTGTAATCTGTAGTCAGATTTCTGGTTTCAAAACCTAGGGAGCTAAAATGACTATTAGGATACCATTTAGAATAATAAGAATAAAAATAAAAATCCTTTGCTGTGACCAAGAAAAAGGTTGTAATTGAATTTGCTGGTACAGAAAATATACTTTGGGGATTAATACCACCATTTGACAACTTAATATATTTCTGGGTAAGTAATAATCTGTATAATCTCTCCATCTGCCTGCATAGTATGTTTACACTTTTCCCAACAACAACTACAACAACAATTATTGCAAATCTTGGGAAGTACCTAATGTTGAACATTTTCCACAGTTTTTTCATTGTTATTTTATCCTAAGGTTTGATTTTTGAAAAAAGCAAAAGAAAGTTTTTTTTTAATTTAAACAAATTTAATGAAGAAAATAAATTTACAGACATACGTCTGTAACAAATGATATTCTTAAACTTCCATTAAGTTTTTCAGTAAGGACTTGATAATATTTTTTAGTCTAAAATTATTTTTATTAATTATTTTATTTATTTACATTTGAAATGTTGTCTCACTTCCCTGTCTCCCCTCTTCAAACCTGCCACTGCATCTCTGTCTCCTTTGCCTCTATGAGGATGTTCCCTGACTAACTCACCATTCTTCTATGAAGCTGCAGTTATGCTGATACCTAAACCACACAAAGCCCCAAGATAGAAAGAGAACTTCAGGCCAATTTCCCTTATGAGTATCAACGTAAAAATACTCAACAAAATTCTCTCAAACTGAATTGAAGAACACATCAAAACCATCGTTCACCAAGATCAGGTAGACTGTGACCCAGAGGTGCCTTGATGATTCAATATACTGAAATCCAGAATCATAATCCATGATATAAACAACCTCAAGGGAAAAAAATTACATGATCATCTCATTAGATGCTGAAAAAACCTTTGACAAAATGCAACACTCTTTCATGTTAAAAGTTTTAGAAAGATTAGGAATCCAAGGCACATACCTAAACATAATAAAAGCAATATAGAACAAATGAACAGCCAACATTAAATTAAATGGAGAGAGAAAGTTGAGCAATCCCACTACAATCATGGATAAGACATGACTGCCCACTCTCTCCCTTTCTATTCAATATAGTACTCAAAGTTCTAGTTAGAGCAATAAGACAACAGAATGAAGTAAGAGGGATACAAATTGGAAAGGAAGAAGTCAAACTTTAACTATTTGCAGATGATATGATAGTATACACAAGTAACCCAAAAAATTCGACCAGAGAACTAAACCTGATAAACAACTTCAGCAAAGTGGATGGATATAATATTAACTCAAAGAAATCTGTAGCCTTGCTCTACACATGGGTAAAGAAGCTGAGCCAGGAAGTGAAAGAGGGTGGGGTGGTGAGCAGGGAAAGGGGGGAGGGAACAGCGGGTTGTTTTAGTTTGGTTTTTTTTTTTATTTTATTTTTTTTTCTTATTTTCTTTTCTTTTTCTTTTTTCTTTTGGGGGGAACCTGGGAAAGGAGATATTGTAAATAAAGAAAACATCTAATAAAAAAAATCAAAAAAAAAAAAAAGAAAGAAAGAAAGAAAAGAAACTAGGGAAACAACACCATTGACAATAGGCACAGATAATATAAACTATGTTGGTGTAAATCTAACCATGTAATACTCATGGATTAGCAGAATTAACATAGTAAAAATGGTCATCCTACCAAAAGTAATCTACAGGTTTGTTGCAATCCCCATTAAAATTCTAACTCAATTCCTCACAGATATAAAAAGAGCAATTCTCAAACTCATCATGATTAACAAGACACCCAAGATAGTATAAAACTATTCTCAACAATAAAATAACTTCTGGGGGAATCAACCTTCCAGACCTCAAGTTGTACTACAGAGCAATAGTGATAAATACTGCAGGATATCTGTACAGATACAGACTGCTGGATCAATGGAATAGAATTGAAGACACCAGAAATAAATCTATATACCTATGGTCACTTGATCCTTGACAAAGCAGCCAAAACAGTAAAAAAGAGACAGCATTTTCAACTAATGGTGCTGGTCTAACTAACAATCTGCATGTAGAAGAATGCAAATTGATACATTTTTATCTTCTTGTACAAAGCTCAAGTCCAAATGGTTCAATGACCTTCACATAAAACCAGATAAACTGAATGTAATAGAAAAGAAAGTGGGAAAGAGCCTCAAACACATAGGCACAGAGGAAATTTCCTGAACAGAACACCAGAACCTCATGCCAAATGGGACCACATGAAACAGAAAAGCTTCTGTAAGGTAATGGCAACCTACAGATTGGGAAAAGATATTTTCCAACCATATATGAGATAGTAGACTAATACCCAAAATATACAAAGAAATCAAGAAGTTTGACTCCAGAAAACCAAATATCCCAATTAAAAAATAGGTTTTAGAGCTAAAAAAAAAAAAAAAATGACATCTCAACTGAGGAATCTTGAATGGCTGAGAAGCACGTAAAGAACTGTTCAGCATTCTTAGTCATCAGGGAAATGCAAATCAAAATGACCCTGAGATTCCAAACACACCAATTTAAATGGCTATGATCAAAAGGTCAGGAGACAGCTGTCTCTTCCCATAAAGTGATCCTGCTCCCTTCTTTTTCCTCCTCTTCCCCTCTCCCACCCAGGTTCCTCTCTTCCTCTGCCATCCTACCAGATGCTGGCAAGGATGAAGAGAAATAGGAACATTCTTCCATTCCTGGTGGGATTTTAAGCTGGTACAGCCACTTTAGAAATCAATCTGATGACTCATCAGAGAATTAGAAATAGTACTACCTGAAGACCCAGCTATACCACTACTGGGCCTTTACCCAAACAATGCTTCAACATATAACAAGGACACATGATCCACTATGTTCATAGCAAACTTATTTATAATATGAATAAGAAGAATAAGAAGTTGAAAATAACTCAAATGTCCCTCAATGGAAGATTAGCTACAGAAAATGTTGTACATTTACACAATGGAAGTGGAATACTACTCAACTATTAAAAATGACGACTTCATAAATTTTGTAGGCAACTGGATGAAACTAGAAAATATCATCCTGAGTGATGTAACCCAGACTCCAAAGGACGTACATGGTATGTACTTACTGATAAGTGGATATTAGCCAAAAGCTCAAAATACCCAACATTCAACTCTTAGACCATGTGAAGCTAAAGAAGAGGGAAGGCCAAAGTTTGATGCTTCAATTCCACTGAGAAGAGGGAACAAAATAATCATGACACACCAAAAGAGGGAGGGATCTGTATGTGAGAGGGGAGAAGGAAGAAAAAGAAGAGAGGTGCAAAAGCTGGTATGGGAAGAGACAGGAGAGAAGTCTAGAGAGCTATTAGAATAAATAGAAATAAGTAGCAGTGGGAGTTGGGGACCACTAGAATGTCCTAGACTCCAAGGATACAAGAGGACTTAATAGGGATTACATCAGGAGAAATACCCAACAGTCAACAGTGGGGAGACAGAACCTTAAGAGAACACATGGCCCCCAGGGGAGGAATGGAGCCACCCACCCATCTCAAAATTATGAACTCAGATTTGATCCTGTCTAAAGGAAACACAGGAACAAAAATAGAGCAGAGATTGAAGGAAAGGCTATCCAGAGGGCACCCCAGCTTGAGATCCATCCCCTCAACAGAAGTTAAACCCCATACACTATTGCTGATGCTAAAAAGTCCTTGCAGACAGTAGCCTGGTATGGCTGTCCTGAAAGGTTCTGCTAGCATCTGACTAAAACAAAGGCAGATACTCTCAGCTAACCATTGGCTTGAGCCTGGAGACCCTTATGGAAGAGTTAGGGGAAGGACCAACCCCATAAGGAGAACAACAATAACAACTACCCATACCCCCTGTATGTCTGTTAAGATACATATTATGAAAACCATTATTTTCCCTGCTCTTTGATGAATACCTTAACTGGCTTATTTCTTTTTCCTGGTAAAAAGAATAGTTAGGTATCTGATAGATATTTGTGCCTTTAGACTTTATGCTTGCTACAATTTGATCACTGAAGTTCAGATGACTAAGGAATGTGGGTTTCTGTTAGGTTAATTTAGAAATTCTGGCAATGTCTAATTCTCGATAACAGATTCCTTTTCCCATATCAAACTAGTCTCTCTTGGTTTGTTTTGTGTGGTCACTTGCTGATGAAGTGTGCCATAGTTAGTGCTTCATAGTAACTGAGGTTCAGGGCAATAACTCCTTTGATGGTTGATACTGTTTTTAATTTATGATGATAATTTACAGGCTCTTTAGATCTGGTTACTATATTTGAAAGCGATTAAAATTTTTCTTTAGTATCTATAAAATATTATGGTTAATATTACAAAAGTATTATAAAATATTAGAGTTAATTAGGAAAATCTGCTGTCATCTACTATTTCTTACTTGTTTAGAGAGCAAAAATGATATTTTTTTGCTGAATGTGACAAGTTGTATATAACTAATATGGATGGCTATATTTAAAGCCTTCACACTTTAAACCACAGATGTGAAATAATGAAGAATAAAAATATATCTGAAATTTAAGAACTGTATCTTGACCTTTTAATTCAAAGGACAGAGTATCTTTATTTTCTATGTAAATTACAATGACAACTCAATTGAGATTAATGTCAAAAATCTTTTTACAGTTCTTTCTATATTTTAAGATATTCAGTTATTGTTTGATTTACCAAGCGTGTAAGATGCATATATGAATGGATATCACACACACACACACACACACACATATATATATATAATTATATTATATATAATATATAATATATAATAATAAAATATAGTATAATCTTTAAATCTGGGTAAACATAATTATATTTTCATATATTGGTTACCTTTGTATGTTGAAAACACTCCAAATCTTTTATTCTACTTATTAATCATAAATACAATTGTAATGTAATGCTCTACTTCATCAGAACACAGCTTATTACCGTCATATGAGTCTCCCTGCCTCCACGCTGCCTTTCCCATAATAAAAATTACATTATAAAGTCTTCAATCTCAAGTTGATCCACATTATTTTTAAATGCTATCTCTTAATTCTTGAGTAAACAGAGTGCTATTTAGAAAGGTCTCTGTAACTATATCTTCTCAGGAACTCCCTATTTTCTTTGGTAAGGTTTAGTGTTTCACAATGAGACCTTTGATCCAACTAGATTCAGTTTGTATCTGATTTTATTATTTCATTGTTCTATGTGTAGACATCAAGTTTCCCCAGGACGATTTGATGATAATATGGTCTTCCCACCAGGGTATACTTTGTGCATTCTTGCCAATAGGATAACTATATATTATTTCCTGTTATGTATTTAAATTTAAACATTCATACCTAGAATTCATAAATAAAGGAGACTATACATCCTTTGACTATCCTACCAAAATTAATTTAGAGATCCAATGTAATCCCAGTATTACATCCTGTAATATTCTACATAGAATAAGAAAACTAAACATCCCTACATACTTAAAGAACCACCAAAGAGTCTAGAGAGCCATAATAATCCTGAGAATAAAAGAACAATGTTAGAAGGACTAGAACATGGATTTACAATTTATATTATAAAGTCATAGTAATAAAAAACACCCAACATGGTACTGGAACAAGGAACAAAATAGAAATTCCAAACTCAATGCACATAACTACATTGACATAATAATTGACAGATGCCAAAAATACAAACTTTCTACATAGAAATATCTAGGTTGAAGTGACCTAAATGTTCCATAACTCTGCCTACCCCACAGCTCTAAGGGCTGATTCTCATTGTATAGAAGGTTATGTACAAGCTACCAAGAAGGAAAAACAGTTAAGAGCTCTAACTAACTGTAACACATTCCCTGCAACAATGACCAGAACAGCAAGAAAGCTCCAATAGTTCAATAGTGGTGCTTTTATCTTTGGAGTAATCAACAGCTATGTTATTGGATCAAGTCTGCTGCAAATGAGAGAATTCATGACTGGTCCTGTAAATTTAGGTAACTACACATGTATTCTGAGGTCATTGATCTTAAAGAGCAACCTACTAATTCTCCTTTTGTGAATCAGTATAGTTCCTAACTATAAATATTCTAAATATTTATCCCATAATAAATAGAAAAGTGTATCGCTCAACTCTCATCAAAAGTGTTTCTTTTTGTACATATGGAGACTATCACAGAGACCCACAACCTGTCAAAAAAGGACAATAAACAACTTGAAGTTGCTCAACACTGATATACCTGCAATACAACCCCTACAACTATAATTCATATAAATTCATGGAGTGGGTGGAAAGACTGTAGGAAACAAAGGATTGGGACAATAGATATAAACTAGATAGTGTCTACTAGACATGGCAAGGAGGCTGCATACATGAAATTTTCACTATGAACTGTCTAAAGAAGACCTTTATAATAACAACACTAACTGGGAAGACAATGTAGAATGGATCATTTCACAAGCCCCCACTCCTAGGTGAAAAGATATAGGCAGATAATGAATTCTGAGAGAGAGAGAGAGAGAGAGAGAGAGAGAGAGAGAGAGAGAGAGAGAGAGAGAGAGAGAGAATTAGCTCTCTTTAGGGATGAGGACTTGAGGACTCTGATAGTGTAAGAAGTCTCACATGGTCATTCCTTAACATATACACATACAAGCAGCTTCAAATATCAGTAATAGTAGGCGGGGTTCAGACTACCAGGGATTAGTTAGGGCATTAAAGAGTTGTAGAAATGACATGAACAGTAACTCATGTGCTAATTTTGCAAAAATTGTAAAGTTTCAAAAATATTTCTGCCTATTTAGTAATCAGAATTTGAGAATTTACTAGTAAATATATTCAAATGTAGCCATATATTTATAAATTGATATTAGTTTAATTTAACAGAATGATCTTAATATTCTTTTGTAAAGTTTTTGACATCAAATACGAATTAAAGTTTTAAACTATATGAAATGATTTTTATCAGATAATTGGACTAATTCATCATTTAGCTTTTATTTATTGTTCACTTAAGTTTGAGCTACTCTTAATTAGATTCAAATTATCTTCATACTCAATATTATTGGATACTTATTAAGCACATTGACGATTAGACACTTCATTCTTTAAGGATAAGCTACTATCTGGGCAATTAGATGGGTAATTGATTTAATGGATTTCTACACTAACAGAATTAATGAACTTTTGTGCCCTTAATTTCGTTAAACAAAGCACTTTCAAAATAAAAACTAATGCTGAGTTGCAAAAGGAATTCAGAAGTTTTAAATAGTAAGTACAATTAATTATGGAATGCTTATTGTGCATTATGGTCTATTTTATTTACATAGATGTACTAACCCTTACCTCTCATTGGCACTGTTTCCCACCAAACATATGGCACGTTATACAATTTACATATAATCTGATCAATAGAAAATTCAAAATTCAAGACTAATTACTTAGCCCTGAAATTCCATTCTTCCACATTTCCTTCCATGCCATCTATTGTTGCATATATATTCCATTTTAAGGATTGCTGCTATAACTTCTTAACATAAGGAAATGAAAGATTGAAAGTAAAATTCTACCAGTGAGGACATTGATCTAGATGGCAATCCATATTATTCAGGCAGAGATCAATTTTGAGTTTATTATTTCATATAAGCCTCAAATAACATTTCAATAATTGTTTCTCAAAAGTTAATAACACTAATAAGTGGGATTTGGATTCAGGGTATTCCAAGGAGAGCTGATCATCTTCAGTAGTAATGAACTCTCTCCTTGCTAAGCCTAGAGAATAAAATATGAAGCAGTGTGTGTTTACCTTGTCATTGTCCTTTAAAAATCACCCCCTACATTTTCATGATATAATAAGGACAAATATTTGTAAGCTGTAAATACATGATATCTATTTAATATACATAGTTATCCAAATATTCATTGTGATGCACTGTTGAGTTTCATGTCCTGTTTTGTTCTATTAGAGTTTTTTCTGGAAGAGTGTTCATCAGTCAATCAGTATTTCTATGAATAATGATGATATGGCTATTAAGCAATGCTGTTTCTGAGTTACTTTATTAAATTTACAATTATATTATAAAATTTCATATACTGGAGTCATATACTATTATTATTAGTGTATTAGAGTATATCAAATGGCCATAACCTGTGGGATAATTAGCAAGAAAATTTATAATCTCCTATGATGAATATCTAAAAACATTCTCACAAAATTCAGTGTAATAATAATTCTTATTATGATTACTGCAATTTTATGTATTTTGGTGCCAAGATTGACTTTACAGTTAATGTGTTTACACATTAGCTCATATCAAATATTATAGAATTTACACATTTAAGTCCATTATTAATAAGAATACTTTAGCAATTTACACTTACAGTGAGTGCTAATATAACTATGATATGTTGTACATTCATAACAGATAACTGTATTTGCCAGCATCTTCTAGAATTAAGTTGCAATGATTCCCTTGCAGGCTTTATAGCAGACAACAAAAAAATTGATGAGGATGGGGTATGAATGAAGCTCAGCTCAGCCAGATTTTATTGTAAACACTGTTGAGACTAGCCCAGATCATCTAACTTTAGCCATATTTAAGCAAAGCACAAATTTGAGGGAAAAAAAGGTATTCAAATAATATTTAACTTCTCTCTATGTGTACACCAATGTTTAAGACATGCTTGTATTAACCTTTTAGCAAATTATATTTGTCATCTTTCACAAGGATGGGTACTGTTAACTTAGAGATAGTGCCCAAGATTTAGGGTAAAATAAAACTTGACTAAGGTGCTTGTGGGTGTCAGGATTAGCCTCACATTACGAAGTAAGTTAGACTGTTGTAAAGCACAAACAACATCACTCATAAAGTGGGTTGGGTTTTATGGTCTAAAGGCAAAATTCAAAATTTTAAGGGAAAAGGATCTGAGATAAGTAAAAACAAATATTCTAAAAGATTTGGGCAAATTCTGTCTCATGAGACACCAAACAATCACTAGGTTATAAAACTACATCGTTTCTGATAGTCCAGGAAGAGCAGCTAAATATCTCATTCCGCTAAAGAGCAAAGCTGTATGTTTAACTTTCCTAGCTTCTCCAATGCTTATTGGTGTGCACAAAGATTTTTTGTTCTCTGTACTAAGTTCTCTGTACACCGTTTCTTGTAGGATGAACTGAATCCTAAGAAAGAATTTACTTTAATCAAGCAACTTTTATAACACAAAAGACAAAATTATGAAATAAGGATACATCATGACTTGTGTGAACACATCATGCAGAAATTAAAAAGATTGTTTAAATTTAGACTCAGCAAAGCAAATATGTTCTTGGAAGAGAAGATTCATATTTATGATGAAAATAGGAATAGGAAGATTTGGAGATGGATCTAAGTCCCATTCTCATTTATAGCTATCTGAATGCCTTCTATGCTAACAAAATTATTTTATTTCAATAGTGTTTTAGAGAAAACACAAAGCTTATAAAGAATAGCTGGAGCCAATGAAAAAGTCAGCAATTTGATGCCTTTAATAAAATTTTGTTTAATTTCTTTTAAAATTCACAATGAGACAAGTTCTGTTAATATGATGAAAATGGTGTTTAGCTGACTCTAAGCACCCGTAAGATGATTGTGCTTGTTATAAAGGATTGTTTTATACATACAGGATAGTACATAGATGACCATGGAGCACCACAGAGATTACTGTAGTTGTTATGATGGATGGTTTTGTAAAAACAGGAGAGCACTTCTTTCTGGATTAGCACAGCAGAATTTGAAACAAACAAGTTTCAGTGACCCAAATTTTTTTGCCATTAGTAGAAGTAGTGCTAGTCTCTTAACACATCATTCATTCATTTAAACATCTGGTATCAGAATGGGTTTGATTTCTTTTGTTTTCCATATTCCTAGATTAGCATCCCTACATGATTATCCTGTGACTCTCACACATTAAAACCTGAACTTTAAGCCCAATACAACAGCTAAACATGATTTATATTTCATTATAATATTCTCTAAGTTTGGAAATTTCATGCCCATATTTTCCTACAACTGCATTCACATGAAGTTCATATGGTTCCTGAAATTCTTCAAATTTATTCTCTAAATCATTTTACTAAGTAATTTACTTTTGGAATAATTCCAATAGATACTACTTATTCCATAACAAATGAATTGATAGAAATATCAGTGTAGAAGGGAAAGAAAAAAAGGGGGTGATATGGTAAAAGGAAAGAAAAAGGCTTATGAAATCTCTGTCAATAACATCAAAATTTTTAAGGGGCAATGTTTGCAAACCATACAGAAATGAAATACAGGCTCTCAAAGTTTAAATACGGAGACTTAAGTTGACACCATTAATTGGTAATGGGATTTGTTGAGACACAATATGATAGTCACTGGAGAAATATGATAGAATGGCAGAAAAATGTTCGGCCAACTCCAATCATTTAACATATCTTGGTTTCATTTGCCCAACCAGGATATGTGGCATGAAACAAAAATACAAAACATAGAGAATATACCTTCCACAACTTCTATGAAAAATATTAAAAATATATGATTTCCTCTGAATGGAAATTGTTTGAAGGCTACATTTCTGTTGTACTTTAGAAAAAAATGTTTTGAAAAAAGTTGATGATACTAAACATTGTGTGTGTGTGTGTGTGTGTGTGTGTGTGTATGTGTAACTAGATTAAATAGTCACAAAGGTTGTTTGAATAATATAATAAAATTCAACTGTAGATTGGAATTATGACACAGAATTACTACTGATTAACAATTCTATTACCCTGAAGCAAACAATAAAATAGTGTTTTGAAAAAGAAATATCTGGAGACAAGTCAAAGGTGAGAGAATGCTGAGACAAGGAAAGGGCAGGAGAAGTAATTAAAAGTTAATTTGGAGACTTTACTCTTGAATGCTCGATATAATTGCATGCATTGTACAATGCATGCTATTAACCATTAAATAAACATGGCTACTCTACCATGGCCAAAGAGCAGGAGCAATAGAGAAGGAAATCAAGATTACTTTGGAAAACAGGGTTGATTTGTATGGTTTGAAAAACTGGAGGCCTCAAGGTGGTTTAACAAGTCTCCAAAAGTTTAATTCTGCTACGAAAACTTTTTTGTCTTTTCTCCCAAAATAACAAGCAAATATAATGTCTCCATTTTCTTTTCTTTTGTGTGTCAGGTGCTGTGTTTGGTATATGTATGTGTTCCACATATGTGTATGTAGGTATTTCTCTATCATTCTCCACAGTATTACCTTGAACCAGGGTCTCTCCATAAACTGAAAACTGAGCTTCTATATGACTATGGCTTTTCAGCGAGCTCTTGGGTTCTACCTCTCTTAATCTCTCAGGCCTGGGGTTACAGGTCAGCATAGCCATTTTTAGGATTTAGAGATATTCATCTTTGATATGTCAAATAAAATTCTAGCCACAAATTATATATTGCTTATTAGTTATGATTTGAAAATGACAGTGAGTTTTAATAACTATGTGTAGCTATCATAGTTGTAAGGAAAGACATTTGGTGAAGATGAAATCCTATGACAAGTTAGAACACTGGAGAATTTGTGAGAGCACCACTGCAGTGTCAATGCTCACTCACAAAGGGAATGCTGGTCATATTTGCAAAGGCATCACTTAGGTTAGGACAAACCTAAAGTATCATAATCTTGAAAGTAAAAATGCATGAACAAGTCACTTTTAAATGTCAATGCTTTAGTATATGGCAGTGAGATTTGTTTATGCCAGCATGTTTATTTTAAATAAAATATAAAATAAAATGGTGAAAAATTAATTCTAAACCACTGAGTCACATGCAATAGCTCGTAAAGTACTTTGGATGTCAGCTGTTCAGAGATCCAACACTGCAGTGAGAGGACAACTCAACACATCTCTGTCCCCCTCCCTCCCTAAATTGGCAGGGGTCGCTATTACTTTCATTCATGTCTGTCTCTCATAGGGCACCTGTGGATGCAGGCTAGCAGTGACAAATATAGCTGTCAATGGTTTATTCACATGTTGTATCATTGTGACCAGGCTTTGACCACCAAAGAGGCATCAAAATCTCACAATGTGTCCTGTGAATCCACTGCTTGTGCAGTCACAGGAGTAGATGTTCATGGAGATATAACTGACTGGCACATTCATCAAAGTTGACTTCATAGTGATCTCCAAAGAATCAGGTGCTTAGTCACAAAAGTAAGCTCTATCGGAACCATGACACATAGCAAAATGTAGATATGGCTGGAATCCACATTCATCAATTTCTAACTTACAGTTCATGCCAGAATATACTTGAGGACAAACACATGTTTATCTTCCTATCTCATTGAGTCCAACAGCCTCATTCATGCAGGGAACAGAAACACATCCATCTACTTCTGAGACACAATGTCTGCCTTGGTATTTAGGAACCCAGAAGCAGGAGTAGCCATTGATTCCATCCTGGCACACTACCCCATTGTGGAAAGGGTGGGGACCACACTCACAGTGATCTGACTCACAGAGCCTTCCAGTATATACAGCAGGGCAGATACAATCTGGATTGGTCAGGTTCTTTATGGCAGAAATTTGTGGCAGTGTCACAGATCAGCCCTCTATACCCAGGAGGGAATTGGCATAGGAAGTTCCTTTCTCCTGGGGTATTCACACAAGTGCCAATTCCTTGGCAGGGACTGGAGGAGGAGGGATCTCCATCTTTTACTTATGATGATATAATGAGTTCTATTCTTTCCTAGAAAAATGATCTTACTAACAATAAAAGGCTAGATTATTTACTAAGTTCTAATTTATTGAATCTAATGGTGGAAGAGTATTTAGAACACCTGTCATTTTGTGTCTTTGAAATCTTAGGAAATTCAGATGCCGTAAGTAAAGACAAATAATGAACACTAACTTAACTGAGATGCAGTCTCAGAGATAGGAACATGGTCACTACAGAAGCTGAAGGTTGTAATTTAGCTAAAATATACATTGTTGAATTGCTACAGTAACATTAGGAGCACCAGCCAGTCTCTGGGAGTTGCAGACAAATTAAGCTTGTAATCCCACTATTGGGATTCCTGAATCTCTGATGAAACACCCAGTGATGGCTAGAAGAAAAGAGACAGCCCCTAGTTTGTGTGTCGGCTTGGATACGAAAGCAGCTAGTATACAGAACGGAACAGAACAGAACAGAACAGAGAAGTGCAGAGGTGCCAGAAGTAATATTTCCTTATAGAATAGATACCACAAGCCACCAACAGAAAGCTGGTATTCAAATCCTAGAAAGGACTGAGGATAGGAAAAAGAAAGAAGTGAACTCCTTGGCCTAAAGGCAGTTTGAATCTGGGCTTTGCATCTTAGAAAAGAAGTCTCCAACATGGACAGCAGGTCATGCAGGTGACTTTGGGTTAATGGTTGGCTGTAGAAACATAGTGAGACCAAAGTTTTCAGGGCTGCTAGAATTCTTAAATCTAGCTATGATTTGACTACATTTCTATATTTATTTTTCACAACTCACAGAAAATATCAGTAAAAAACATTCTGTGGATAAAATGAATTAATTTTATTATCTATGACTTACAACACATCTTGTTTTGTAAATAAGTGTTTAACATTTAAAATTCAATGAATATCTTTCATCCTAAAATATTTTAAGTAATGACAGTACATCATAATTTTGCACATACACAAGGTTGAAAAACTGCTTGGCACTCCGGATTCCTTTCAAAACCAAAAATAGAGGGTGGGTTGGTGAGCAGGGGGAGAGGGGAAGGAACAGGGATTTTTTTTTCTTTTTTTTCAGAGGGGAAACTGGGAAAGGAGATACCATATGACATGTAAATAAAGTAAGTATCTAATAAAAAAAGAAAGAAAAGAAAGTACATAAAAAATTTAGTGTTGCAATTGAATAGTGTGCTAGAAAAATTAATCTGACATACATTAATGATGCAGATAATAGCATGTGCGTATAGTAATATCTTATACATGGACGATGAATCCTATAAGTCTGTAATTGTATTTTTTTATGTGATCAGGTCAATTTTCTCTGCTATATGTAAAACAGTCTGCCACTGTTTCTTTTCTCTGATACTATATGCAATTAAATATTTATATCTTTGTTTACCCTCCCTCCCTTCCTACACACACACACACACACACACACACACACACACACACAGAGAGAGAGAGAGAGAGAGAGAGAGAGAGAGAGAGAGAGAGCAAGTGAATGAGTATGAGGGAGAGAAACAGAGAGACAGAGAAAGAGGCAGAGACAGACACACACAGACAGAGTTATGACCAATTTTCAGGCAACTAATTTATAAAGTTGAGTTTACAAGGTGAGAAAAGCAAGAGTACACACACATAGAGGGACCCATGGTTCCAGACACATATGTAGCAGAGGATGGCATTGTCAGTCATCAATGGGAGGAGAGGCCCTCTGTCCTGTGTAGGGGAATGCCAGCACAGGGAATCAGGAGTGGGTGGATTGGTGAGCATGGGGAGCAAGGATGGGATAGGGAGTTTTGGAGGGGAAATCAGGAAAGGGGATAACAATTGAAATGTAAATAAAGAAAATATCTAATAAAAAAGATGTCAAAATTGAGGAATATGTAGGATAAGTATGGCATGAAAAGATATTTCTGAAGACAGGGTCAGCAGAAATGTATGTCATTGTATAGATATTCTTACCTAGTGTGGTTGGTCCATTGGGGTCAGGTCTTCCTGTTTAAACTTCTAAAATATTAATCACGTCTTCCCTAGATGCACTCAGCCCTCAAGGTACAAGTAATGAGAGCTGAGAACTCCTCAGTTAATTGACCATGAGGTTTTCTGAAATTGTGTGGAATGCCAGATTACACAGTCTGGGATAGTTCCTGGGCATAAAAATGTATGTAATATTCCCTGAAAGCTCATGCTTCCCAAAATATGAAGTAAAAATATTTTTCTTACTTTTTTCAGCTCATTAAACTTGAAAACCTTAAAATTGTCATATAAAAGGTTTGTAAATAGACTTGGGCATATAAAAAGTGAGATTAGACTTACTGGAAATCAAACAGTCCAAGAAACAGAATAGGGATTTTGTTTTTTGTTTTTCTGATGTTCACTTTTCCATTTTACCCTCTACCCCTTTATCTCCTATATTCTAGATTTAATGTTGGGAAAAGTCTAAAGCTCAAATCCACCAATGGATGCAGAAATATAGCTACAGATGCTACCTCTAGCTATAGGTAAAGGTAAAAGAAATCAGCAAGACAGAATTCCTTTACACTATAATTGCTACTTCAACAAAATGCCACTGGGGAAAATAAAATAAAAAAAAGCCTATTCCTTTATGTGCCAGAGAAGTTGTCAACATCACCTTTATTTCCCCAGAGAAAGGGAAGAGCTGAAAGCCGTACCCAACACATACATGGCTTCAGCAGAGCTCAGAGAATTTCTGTCCAACTATCCCTAGGCCTAGGCCTAGGTCTGGAAGCTTCTAGCTGCCATACAATCTAATCTTTTGAAAGCTCAGACCTTAAAGAATTCAGTTTCCAGCTTTTGTCTGCTAACCTGGTCCTAGAATCATTTCAGCCTCTAAGACTTACTGCTGAATTCTAGATTTAATGTTGGGAAAAATCTAAAGCTAAATTCATCCTTTCTGAACTGTGGCTGACTGGCTGAAGTCAGATATTCTGGCTCAAACTCCTCTCTGAGATGACTGATTCAAATTGGTGTCTTTTGGCTTCTGACTAAACTGCTGTGCTTGGGAAAACTGTCTTTGAACTCCACAAACCGAACTCCACTGACTTCGCTGATTGAACTGAATGCAATTGTAGGAACTAAACTGAGTTCAACTGCTATCTCAGCTGAACTGCACTAACTAAACTACTTCTCTCTCCTTTCACCGCTCTTAATATATATCTTTGAGTAGAAAGAAAACATAAGTCAGTTTATCACAATCCTAATATTTTCTTTTATTAACTATTTATTTTATTTATTTATATCCCAAATATTGCCCCCTCATCATTTCAAAGAGGGTGGTGCACCCTCTCCTTCTGGCTATCCCCACAACCACCCTATTGCATTATGCCTCTATAGGATTAGGCCCATTCTCTTCCACTGAGGCCATGCAAAGCAGCCACTGGCTTCATATGTGCCATGGGCCTCAGATCAGCTCCTCCTTGTATCATCTTTGGTTGGTGACTTGGTCTCTGGAAGATTCCATGGGTCTAGGTTAATTGATACTATTGATATTCTTATGGGGTTGCCATCCTTTTCAGTTCCTACAATCTTTCCCTTAACTTTTCCATAGGGATCCCTGACCTCAGTCCAATACTTGACTGTGAGTATCTGCATCTGTCTCAGTTAGAAGCTGGGTAGAGCCTCTCAGAGGACAGCTATGCTAGGTTCCTGTCTGCAAGCACAACATAGCACCAGTAATAGTGTCAAGGAGTTGTGCCTGTTCATGGGATAGTTGGGTTGGTCACTGGTTGGCCATTGCTTCTGTCTGCTGTATTTGTGTGTGTTTTTTATTATTATTTCTATTTCCATTTTTAGGTCTTGGATCATTTTGTTCATTTCTTTTACCTGGTTGATTGTATTTTCCTGCCATATATCATTTTTAATGACAATATGCTACACAGCAAATTGCTTTGCATGTTTTCATGACACTTTGTGTTATTTTTCTAAGTACCTACAGATTTTCAAGTAGCCAAACATGGGATTATTTCAAGCATCCATGCTTCCAGTCTGTGCCAGTCTACCTTGGGCACAAACTCCGCAGCCATACCCACAGCCCCCAGAGGAGGCTCCACTACCAGGTGCTCTAGCAAGCCCAGAATCTTAGGATCAGGGGTGAGTAGAACACAATATCTGTTACAACCCCACCGGAGTAACTGGGACCAGCAGGATCCAGAGACACAAGAACCCCACCTGACCAGTGGCTCAGGTTCCTTCTGGTTTTTGCCAGTCTACCTTGGGTCCAAACTAGGCAGCCAGTCCCATAGTCCCCAGAGGAGGCTCCACTTCCAGGTGCTCTAGCACTACCAGGATCTTAGGATCCCAGAATCCCAGGATCTAAGGAACTTGGTAACACCAGGTTCTCAGAGGCAGCTTGATTCCCAGGAACTCTGACATGCCCAGAATCTCAGGATTACAGGATCCTAGAATCATAGGATCACAGAGATAGCTAGACTCTGAGGAGTTCTGACTCAACCAGGATTACAGGAATGACAGACTCCAGTCAGATAAAGGGAGGGCAGGGAGCACTAGAGAAAATCAGATGGTGGGAGGGAAGTATAAGAACAGAAGCAACAGAAACCAAGGTTATTGGCATCATCAGAACCCAATTCTCCCACCATAGCAAGTACTGGATACACCATCACACTGGAAAAGCAAGATTTGGATCTAAAGTCACTTCTCATGACGATGATGGAGAACTTTAAGAAGGACATAAATAACTCCATTAAAGAAATATAGGAGAACTTAGGTAAATAGATAGAAGCCCTTAAAGAGGAAACACAAAATTCCTGTAAAGAATTACAGGAAAACACAATCAAATAGGTGAAGGAAATGACCAAAACCATTCAAGATCTAAAAATAGAAAAGAAACAATAAAGAAGTCACAAAAGGAAACAATCCAGGAGTTAGAAAACCTAGGAAAGAGATCAAGCATCTTAGATGCAAGCATCACCAACAGAATACAAGAGATAGAAGAGAGAATCTCAGGGACAGAAGATACCTTAGAAAACATTGACACAACAATCAAAGAAAATGAAAAATGCAAAAAAAGCTCCTAACCCAAAACATCCAGGAAATACAGGACACAATGAGAAGACCAAACTTAAGGATGATAGGTATAGAAGAGAGCAAAGATTACCAACTTAAAGGGCCAGTAAATATCTTCAACAAAAATTACAGAAGAAAATTCTCTAACTTAAAGAAAGAAATGCCCATGAACATACAAGAAGCCCGCAGAACTCAAAGTAGACTAGAGCAGAAAAGAAATTCCTCCCATCACATAATAATCAAAACATCAAATACATTACATAAAGAAAGAATATTAAAAGCAGTAACCATGATCAAGTAGGCTTCATCCAGGGATTCAGGGACAGTTCAATATACAGAAATTCATCAATTTCATCCACTACATAAACAAACTCAAAAGAAACAAACACATGATCATTTCATTAGGTGCTGAGAAAGCATTTGACAAAATTCAGCATCCCTTCATGTTAAAGGTCTTGGAAAGATCAGGAATTCAAGGCCCATACCTAAACATAGTAAAATCAATATACAGAAAACCAGTAGCCAACATCAAACTGAATGGAGAGGGACTTGAAGCAATTCCACTAAAATCAGGGACTAAACAAGGCTGCCCTCTCTCTTCCTATCTATTTAACATAGTACTTGAAGTTCTATTCAGGGCAATTAGACAACAAAAGAAGGTCAAAGGAATGTAAATTGGAAACGAAGAAATCAAAATATAACTATTTGCAGATGATATGATTGTATACTAAAGTGACCCTAAAAATTCCACCAGAGAACTCCTAAACCTGATAAACAACTTCAGCAAAGTGGCTGGATATAATAAAATTAACTCAAACAAATCAGCAGCCTTCCTCTATTCAATGGATAAATAGGCTGAGAAAGAAATTAGGGAAATGATACCATTCACAATTGTCATAAATAATATTACATACTTTGGTGTGACTCTAATCAGGTAAGTGAAAGATCTGTATGACAAGAACTTCAAGTCTCTGAAGAAAGAAATTGAAGAAGGTTTCAGAAGATGAAAAGATCTCCCATGCTCATGGATTGGCAGGATCAATATAGTAAAAATGGCCATCTTGCTGAAATCAATCTACATATTCAATGCAATACCCATCAAAATTCCAAATCGATTATTCATAGAGTTAGAAAGAGCAATTTGCACATTCTATTTGTCATGCACCAATTGAAGGATAGCTCCTTGGTCCTATGAAGGGTTGATAGATGTCCCAGTATAGAGAAATTGAGGGCGAGGAGGTACAAATGGGTATGTAGGTAGAGGAACACCCTCATAGAAGCAGGGGGAGTGAGGATGTGATAGGGTATTTCCAGGAGGGAGAGAAACTTGGAAAGGGGATAACATTTGAAATGTAAATAAAGAAAATATCCAATAAATAAAAAAAAATCTGAGGTGTAGAACACTAGATTTTGCAATGACTTCTGAGATACAAAAACACAGTAAAAAAAAAATCAGATTAAACAGGCTACACAGAAACTGAATCCTGTGATGTTTAAGAGCACAATTAATAGGCAGAAAGGCACCTGTGATGGTTGATATTAATTGTCAACTGGATAGGATACAAAGTCACCAGGAGATGGCCTCTGGCCCTACCTGTAGAGGACGATCTTTAGTAGGTCCACCCAGAAAGAAGACACTGTGTGTGGTACCATTCCTTGGGCTGGCTATCAGGACTGTACAAAAGAAGAGAGAGGAAGCTAAGCACAATAGGCATAGCTCTGTTTCTCACTATGGATGCAATGCAACCAGCTGCCTCAAGCTCCTGCTGCTCTGGCTTTCCTACTATGATGGACTAAAATCTCAAACTTTTAGCTAAAAGAAACCCTTTCTGTCATAAGTTCCTTTTCTATGAGTATATTTTTTTTATCCCAGCAACAGTAACAAAGGCAGCTGAAATGAGAGGAAATATAAGCAGGTCATGTATCTAACACCTATTTCCCTTTCGTGTTCTGTGATACACAACACAGTCTCTGCAGGAATATTCCCTGCATTTACTTAGATCTACAAGCTGGAAAGGATCCTGAACACATTTTCACGTCTCTGACATAGTCAACTAACCTATGAGGAAGTTCCTAGTGAAGTGTATGTGGTGGGGGGAGTGGAGATGGAGAAGGGGTTTCTACCGCTGAATTATACCCTAACTCTTGGATTGTTCCTTTGGTTTGGGGGCAGGACATCATTATGTGTCTCACTATGTTGGTCTGGGGCTCAGTCTGTATCACAGGTTGCCTTGGAACATGCAACCCTCCTCTGATGCCTGAGTGATAAGAATAAAATATGCACTACCCTGAAAAAAAATTCAAGCATCCATAAAAGTGTGATAAAGTAAATATCATTTATATGCTAAATGAGTAGCATATAAATGATAGGATAGTGTTTAGAACTAAAATTATATCATTTTTGAAATGATAATGATATATTATGTCAAATGAAATAAGTCCAATATAGTCAGATAAACTATTTCATGGGTGTATTCACATAGAATCAAATATCATCAAACTCCTACAAATATTGACTGAAATGGTGGTTCCTAGGTATGGATACATGAGGCTTGTCCTCAGTTCTTTTTTAGAGTTTTATTTCTTCATTTTCTCCCTTCATATTCTTGAGTTTTAGTTTTATGTGATCAATTCCAGTTAACTTAATGTTTTCCAAAATCTAAATTAAATTCACCTATTCCAAGCAGTGATCCATATATTTGAAGAAGTATCAATTTATTTCATAAAGCAGGTGAAGAATAATATGAAACTTATATTAGCATGGTTGGAGACAGTATTCCTGCAAATCTTGACATAAAGTCTCAAAGTAATAAAAATATTCCATTTTAATATAGAAACAGTGTGACAGTTCAAATAAGTCTTAACCTGGATTCCCACAAAAGCAGAGGTCAAGACCAGAGTTTCCAATGCAGAGTTTATTTGAGAAGCAATCCCAGGCCCGAAGAATTGAATAAAGGAGAAAAAAAAACCCACACAAGAATTTTATTAGCATGCTGACCCTTGCTTTGGATGACCAGTGCTCTACCCCATGGAACCTTCTGCAGTGTCTTAAAAATGTAGGTCATAGCTGTTCTTCCAGGAGCTGAAAGGGAAAGACATTATTTGGTTTGGTTATTACTGCGTTACTGAAGGATAGCCCTTTGGGAAATGGATTCTCCCATTCAGAGATGCAACCATGTGAATTCTATTCAGGCTCAATACCAGGTGCTGATTCTTAAACCTTGACTGACACTGTGGAATTAAGGGAAGCCAAGATAATTGAAAGTAATATCAAACTCATAAAACTTATTTTTCATGACAATTTTTTCTTTTTTCTTTTCTTTTTCTTTTGTTATGAAGCCCATGATGACTCAAATTCAGAATCCAGGGCCTTAAGCTTCCCTAGTACTGGGCATATACAAGTGTGCATTGTCATGTCTAGCTCGTTTTGGTGTAATTTACATCATTTTAGAAGATTGTGCTTCTAAAGCTAGTATTTTTCTAGAAATCCTGTCTTTGAGTGTCACGTAAGTAAGTTAAAAATGAAAATGCATTTTTATTCAGACAGACTGGATGCCTGTGATTAGTAGACATGACATACTGAGAGAGCTCTCTCCTCTTGACACCATCTTCCTGGTCTCCGAATTATGGTAAACAATATATGTATTTTAATATTATGTAATTATTAAAAATGTTCATGGCACTTACTCTTGCATCTTTAATTTAGCAGATTCAAATAAGCATGTGGTATTCATCGTTCTTTTTGGTTCACACAAGTGAAAATCATCATCTAGTTAACAACTATTTTAATTTTGTGATATCTCTAGAAAGGATGTCATGTCCTATAAAGCAGAACACAAAGATAAAGCTAATGACAGAAGATTTGAAAATAAAATTGTTGTTGCTTTTCTTCAAAAACAATGTTTAATTTTCTATAATATGATGCTTTGTCATAAGAAGTATTTTAGTTAAGTTTGTATTACATTTTTGAATACTCATGTGTTCAAGACAATGACTTTATTCTTGGAGTGTTAACACTTAGAGCAGATGAAGTGATCTCAGGGGCGTGTCTCTGTCTCTTATTAGTTCTAGAAAGGGTAAACTAAAGCTAATTATAGAAATAATAATTGCCTGCCATTATATCTATAATCTTCTAGCTTCCAAATAATTAACATGAAAAATCTTTGTATGTTTCTCTTAGAATTTTTTAAAGGTAAGCAATTATTTATAATCAGAAATAATATTTTACAATTGAAAAAAAATGTTTGCAAACCAAGAATACGTTTGAACATATCAATGGTAACCTCACTATGAAGTATTATTTTGGTGAAATTATTACCTAACAAAATAGCATGGAGTTTAAGTCATAATTGCATAGCTGGCTGGAGAAACTCCTTAATTTTGCTTTAGAGATCCACTTTGTGTATATTGTGTGGCTGTTGGTGAACATATTTACGGCAGTGGTGTCTCATTTCAGTGATTTAACAGATTTCATGTTTTGTATCAACAACTTGTAAAGACAATACTGTATTTCATGATCTTGTCAAGGTGGTTTAGAATATTACATCATCTTTAAAACAGCCATATGAAAAGAAGATCTTCACTGAAGTTCATTCACTAGCTATTACAAGGTGGGTTTAACGTCCCTTTGTTCTCTTTTTCAACTTAGTTATGAATAGACTGTACTTTGAAACTGTCATCAAAAATGATTTCACTCCAATTTTTCCTACTAGTTATAAAATTACTTTGCTTCTGTCTGTCTTCAAAGGTATTTTTTCCAACATTGTTGTCAATGTATTCCTTACTGAATGAAAGAATGCCCTCCTCTACCCTCAAGAATTTTGTTATAAAATTATCTCCCTCCACTTTTAGTGAGAGACTTAAAACTAGTTCTATACTGCAATCTTTTCATTTTATATATCCTAAAGTATAAATGGATATAAAAACATTTTTATACTTTAAGCTTGAAAACTAATTACACAATTATTTTTATATTAGAACACCATTTTCACACCATTTTAAATGCTCATGAATTGTTTTGAAAAGTGTAAATTTTAAAGTGTTATGCAATTTCTAAAAATGGCTTAGATTTTTAGCACATGTTGGCCTCAGCAATTAAAAGGTAGATAAAGCATATGTATGTGTTTCCATACATGAATTGTTTAAAAATCTAGAGAAACGAGTCATACATGATGATCTCATAGCTGAGACCTCCATTCTAAATTATGCTTTTGTATAATGACTATGAGTTTTAGATATAATGTGCCTTGTAGGATGACAATTATTGTGCCAAAATACTTTATTTCAAAAACACAAGTGAAATTTTATTTAAAGTAGTAATTTAGAAATCTCATTCTAATGTAGTCTCTATGATTCCTAACAAACAATTGATTGGTTTCTTTTTTTTTAATTAGATATTTTCTTTATTTACATTTCAAATGTTCTTTCCTGGTTTCCCCTAAGGGAAAAAAAACCCTATTCTCTCCCCCTTCCACCTGCTCACTAACCCTTCCTCTATGGCTTCCTGGCCCTGGCATTCACCTACATGAGTCTCCCCAACTCTTTGGTTGTCAGTTTAGTCCCTGGGAGCTCTGGGTTTACTGGTTAGTTCATATTGTTGTTCCTCCTGTGGGGCTGCAAACCCTTCAGCTCCTTAATTGTTTGGTTTCTTAAAGACATTAAATTAACTAATGTTTCATCTTGTAACACTGCAGTTATGCTACATGGAATGTAGAGCTTTGAGTGTGAGAAGTAGGGAATAGTATTTTGTGCTCATGTGAGTTAAATTTGTCCTCTGCCCAGTCTCTTGTGCTTTTTCTTTCTTAGTCTTGTAGATGTTATTTTACTAGGCTAAATCCTTTGTACTTAGATTTTGTGACCTCTTTCTGTACATTACTATTCTTATCAAACATTTGATGATTTCCTTACTTGTTTTTCAAGTTCTCCACTTATCTGATTGACTTCATTGATCCACAATTGCTGTAGTATGTTCTTGGTGATATATACAAAGTGTAGGGGCTATATCATAGACCAGTAGTAATTTGAATATGGTTTTGAGGAGACTTTTACCCCTGTGGAAAGAATTTTAAGTGGTAGATTTTTGAAAAACAATGAGGGAAAGAAATTCTGATAAAAGATGTATCTAGAAAAGAGTTAAGAGTGAGCAGGAAATCTCTAAGGATTGGAAGATATACAGAGTAAGTTACTGTCTTAATTGTTGCCATTTAATGGAATGTTTTTTAATTATATAAAGCACTGGGTGACTGGGAAAGGAATGATCCAAGTAGAATAAGGTAGTAATTCATTAGAAGAATATCAATTTTATCTCAAATTGAGTGTGGTATAGCCCATGTACAAATACAGAGTTAATCAGGAAAATGGTACAGGAGTGAAGATGAAAATACAAGGTGTAGTAGTCATAAGTAAGTGTGGTCAGACCTGACACTCCAGTACCCAGAGTTCTCTAAACTCAAAGTCATTGTGATCTACATAATTAGTTATAGGCAAGGCTTTTTAGAGAGACATGAAGAATGAATAATCAAATGCTGCATACGGTAAGGCAAGTATGCAGAAAATGACCAAATATTTAGAAAAACAGACATGAAGCAACTGGGTTGTTGGTTAAAGCTATTATGAGAGATTGATAGAATAAAATACAAGTATGCATGTATCTAATATGCTATTGGTCTGGAGTCAGACCTCCCAGGGACTAAAATTCCAACCAAAGAGTACACATGGGGGGAATCATGGCTCCAGCAGCATGCACATAGCAGAGGATGGCCAAGCCGGTCATCAATGGGAGGAGAGGACCTTGGCCCTGTGAAGGTTATATGCCCCAGTGTAGGGGAATGCCACAGCCAGTAAGCAGGAGGGGGTGGGATGGTAAGCAGGGGGAGGAAGGAGGGAACAGGGGATTGTTTTAGGTTTTTCTTTTTCTTTTTCTTTTTCTTTTTCTTTTTCTTTTCTTTTCTTTTCTTTTCTTTTCTTTTCTTTTCTTTTTGGAGGGGAACCTGGGAAAGGATATATTGTAAATAAGAAAACATTAAAAAAAAAAAAAAGAATCCTAAAGCCCTATCTTATACCTGTCAGAGTTCGGGTGTCCTGTAACATTTGAACTGATCCAAGAATATTCAGTGAGCTATATTGGGGGTGAAATAACTCAAAAATACAAATACAGGTGTCAATGGTAAGCAGCAATTGGCCTTGTGTGCAGTCTGCTCTGCTGGGAATCCAAAGAGAAGAATTAGTGTTATCAGTCTAAATCATTTCTTAGGAGAAGTTACATTTCTTTAGAATATTAGCTTCAATGTGTTTTTGCAATGGACAAGGGAGCAGGAGTCCTCTGCCCATGTGTTTGCACATCTCCAGTGGCCTTTGCTATAGAGATTTTAATTTTAATTGAAGTATAATGATATATTTTCTCCCTTTCCTCTGTTTAGCTCATGCCATATTCCCTCTACATTTAATTACTTGTGTTGGCTTATGAAGCAATTAAGTTCATTATAATATTTGATACATATGTGTTCATATATTTTGTCCTTATTCTCCTCCACTATCCTTCTTGATGACTCTTGATGGTTCTCGTCCTTCTCTGAAACTCCCTCCACTTCTACCTTCATGTAGCATTCTAATATCTTTGTTTTCTCCTTCTCTTTTCTTTAAGACACCTCTTAAGATTGATACTCTACCTAGTTTTGAAATTCATACGCACAGAATTAAAATTTTGATTCTGATTTGTTGAGCCTGGCCTGGCCCATGTGGGGACAGAATGATGTGGTTCCTACCTCTGGGAGAGGGACCAGGTGTGGGCTTCCAGGTATGTAGATGGGTGCTGTGAACCTAAAGCTTGTTTGGGTAATTATGGATATATTTTCTGGACCCACTAGGAGTGGAGAACTCATTCCTCCTAAGGATTATCCTCCCTATTAATGTTAATGACTCCATGATAATTAGAAACAGCAAGAGTGCAGGAGTTGAGGGTATGGCTATGCCTCAGCAAAATGGTAAATGCTGGGACCTCAGGACAGCCCTTAAGGCTGTGGGAAAGAGCTCTACATACGTAGGTTTGAAAATATATAATTTCTTAACTATGAAAAATGTAAAGATGCAATTTGAATTGTGAGGGGCCTCATGAATCTAAAGGAAAAGAGGCACACTGTGAGCCACTTCCTCAGAAACATTAAAAACAACAACAACCAAAAAAAAAAAAAAAACACAGCAGGCAGGATTGATATGTAATATCAAAGACTGGACCTAGAGTAAATAACTGGATTGATATATAATATCAAAGACTGGACCAGTGTTCTGCAGGACATGAACTATCCATAAATTTTTTTAGGATAAAAAGAGAACTGTGGAAAAAAAGAAACACACACACACACACACACACATACACACACACACACACATACACAAGCAAGCAGGACATGGACAGAGCGATCTCTTAGAATATCAATGAAGCAGAATATAGACAGAGAAATCTCAGAGAGAAAACAGAACAGAGAGAAAAAGACTGGAAAAGCTCTATTAAGCAGAACACAGGTTGTTGGCTTGGATCCATGATCTGACTCTGAGCTGTTCTTTTCCCCACTCCCAGACACCCCTTCTCTCAGAACCCCTCTCCATGCCAAGGCTGGTCCTTTGCACTGACTATGAGAGAAATATATGTTATGGCTGGTTATGACTTTCATTTGAAGGGTGGAAATATTTGGCTTATGGATAAGACCAGTTTCTCCCAGTGTTTTAGACAATAAAATACCTGGGATTGGGTACAGGGAGAGTTTAAAGACCTCAGGTTCTTTGGGTCTACATAATGAGATCTAGAAAAGACTATTTAGAGAGACAAAATGAAAAAAGACTTGTTAGGGAAAGCACACAATTGACTGGTCAGAGATGGTCAATACATCTTTCAATAAAGTAAAGAAAGTAAAGGACCATGGTGTAAGAAGTGTTCACTCCTTCAACAATCATTGATGTCTCACAGGAATATTGAAGCTGTGCAAGCTCTATAGTGAACTATTTAAAGGCTTATAAAATGATGAAAAAATTGTCATCAGAGAGATTTCTCCTACCAACTCATGGAATACATGGAGACTCACAACCAAACACTAGGCAGAGCTAGAGGATTCCTATGGAAAAGTGGGAGGGAGGACTCTAGGAGTCAGTGGAGAAGGACACCCTAAGAACCTAGTCCACAGAATCACTAATCATGGTTCACAGTGGTTTACAGAGACTCAGGAAACAATCAGGGAGAATGTATAAGTCTGACCTAAGATCTCTGCACATATATATATATATATATATATATATATATATATATGATAGTTGTGTAGCTTGGTTGGACTCCTAACAGTGGGAACAGGGGCTGTCTATAACTCTTTGGCCTGCTTTTGGCATCCCTTTCTTCCTTCTGGGTTGCCTTGTCCAGCCTTGATATGAGAGATGAGACTAGTATTATTAAAATACAATATGCCATGCTTGGTTGAGATCCTTAGGAGCCCTGTCCTTTTCTGAAGGTAAATAGAGGAAAAGGGCTAGATCTATGGAAAAGGAGAGATGGAAGAAGAGAGAATGGGAGGGAAGGAGGGCGGGGAAACTGGGGTTGTAATATAATATATGACAGAAGAAGAAATAAAAATGAAATAAAAATTAAGAAGAAAAGCAATATAGGAATTACAGAGTATGTAATCTGAAGATAAATGGCATCATGAGCATTTTCTATCTGTAGAAGATGACTGGGACATCAGACTTTAATCTTTTATTTCAAATACAACTTATGTTAACAACAGTGCTTTTAATGAGCCCTAACTCTGGTGATTTAAGAAGAATGTTTGTTCCTGTGGTTGACTTTTTCTGTCTTAGAAAAGGAGATATTGGGCCATTTTTTCTCTGGGGTCTTGCTAGGGCAGGACCAGCTGGGGGACATAGACCTCAGGAAGTGCAGGGGAGTCACAGGGCTGCAGAGACAGGAGTCTCTCAGCTTCCAAGGGACAGAGCTGACTCAGCGATCACCTCTGCCCCCTCCCTGCGAGAAGAAGGCCTGCATCCTGAGTGGGCTTTAGCCCCAGGAATCAGCCGGGAGGCATACACCTCAGGAAGTGCAGGGGAGCCACAGGACTGCAGGGACTGGAGTCTCTCAGCTTCTGAGGGACTGTGCTGGATCAGCTAACACCTCTGCCCCCTGCCTGCTAGGGAAGGACTTACCCCCAAGGCCGCTTCAGTACAGGGCTTCCCTCCAGGACAAGCTTCAGACCAAGTACTCAGGGGGGACCAGCTGGGAGGCACAGGCCTCAGGAGTAGAAGGGGAGTTGCAGGGCAGCAAGGAAAGATCAAGCTCTAAGACACCAAGAACTTCTAACACCAGAGATCAAGAGATGGCGAAAGGCAAACGCAAGAATCCTACCAACAGAAACCAAGACTGCTTGGCTTCACCAGAACCTAGTACTCCCATGTCAGCAAGCCCTGGATATCCCAAAACACCAGAAAAGCAAGATTTGAATCTAAAGACATATCTCACAATGCTGATAGAGGAACTTAAGAAGGACATGAATAACTCCCTTAAAGAAATACAGGAGAAAACAGATAAAGAGATACAAGCCCTTAAAGAGGAAACAAAAAAATCCCATAAAGAATTACAGGAGATCACAAGTAAATAAATAGAAGCCCTTAAAGAGCAAACCCAAAAATCCCTTAAGGAATTGCAGGAAAACACAAACAAACAGGTGAAGGATCTGAATAAAACCATTCAGGACCTAAAAATGGAAGTAGAAACAATAAAGAAATCACAAAAGGAGACGACCCTGGAGTTAGAAATCTTAGGAAAAAAGTCAAGAAACGTAGATGCAAGCATCACCAACAGAATACAAGAGATAGAAGAGAGAATCTCAGGGACAGAAGATACCTTAGAAAACATTGACACAACAATCAAAGAAAATGAAAAATGCAAAAAGACCCTAACCCAAAACATCCAGGAAATCCAGGACACAATGAGAAGACCAAACTTAAGGATAATAGGTATAGAAGAAAGTGAAGACTTCCAACTTAAAGGGCCAGTAAATATCTTCAATAAAATTATAGAAGAAAACTTCCCTAACCTAAAGAAAGAGTTGCCCATGAACATACAAGAAGCCTACAGAACTCCAAATAGACTGGACCAGAAAAGAAATTCTTCCCGCCACA
>JADRCD010214881.1:0-22610 GCA_019843815.1 Montemys delectorum | reverse complement strand
ATCTTGCTTTTCCGGTGTTTTGGGATATCCAGGACTTGCTGTGGTGGTTGTACTAGGTTCTGATGAAGCCAAGCAGTCTTGGTTTCTGTTGGTAGGATTCTTGCATTTGCCTTTTGCCATCTCTTGATCTCTGATATTAGATGTTCTTGGTGTCTCTGACTAGAGCTTGTCCTGTCCCTGCTGCCCTGCGACTCCCCTGCGACTCGTGGGGCCTGTGCCTCTTGGCTGGTCCTGCCTTAGAAGATCACTGAGTCTCTGGGTTAAAGCACTCCCTGGAGGCAGGTCCTCCGCTTGCAGGGAAGGGCCAGAGAGGGTGCTGATCCACCTCTGTCACTTGTAAGCTGAGAGAATCCTGTCCCTGCTGCCCTGCAACTCCCCTGCTTGACTTGTGAGGCCTGTGCCTCCCCGCTGGTCCCTGGGTCTTCACTTTTACAGTTGTCCTGGGAGAGGAGTCAGGTTACTACTAGGAGTGATAAGCCAACAGGAGATGTAATCTTTCCAGCAGCCTCTTCCTTAGCAGCTTCCAGGATAGCATCCTAGTTTGAAAAGCCCTTTGCCATTGCTTCATTGAAGCTAGTTCCATTTACTCTTCTCAGATGGTATTCTTGGATAATTATATACTAACAATTGAACAAATTCTTCTTAATTTGATAAGAAATATTTTACTTCAACCTTCAAGCATGCATTCAAAAGCATTTTCACAAAATAGTCTTTTTCATTTTTTCAGTTTATTAGTAAAATACCTTAATGTTACAGCTATAATTTAAAATACAAATAAAAACACTAATTAAAATTAATAATGCTTGGAATGGAAAGAAATTCAAATATCTCTTTTTAAAAAAGCTAAAAATTGTATAATTTGAAAAGAGCAATTCTATTGGTCAGAACTCATTTTACACTTAGACATGTGTTATGATAATTAGATATAAATGTAAATGTATAGTACAATCATATCACAGAAGTCTTTCTTTTAACAACAGTACTTTTATACTGGGAAGTTCTATTTAAAGCAGTCTGGAAATAAAGAAAATGCTAGTCTGGCTGTGTAACCCTATGTGACCTTGAACTTGTTATACAGAGCAGTATGACCTAGGATTTGTGCAAATCTTCCTGCTTTGAGTGCTGAGTACTGAGGTGGATGTGTGATACCGTGCTGGGCCCCCAATCTCTTTTGGATATGACTTTCGTTACCCTCCATTTCAGGAAGTGAGACTCTATCTTTGCCCTGAACATATGTCTCCAAAGAAACAATGACTGAAGTTGTGGACATGGTTTAGGTGGAAACTCGAATTGCAGAAAGTTTGGCAGTGTCTTTGAGGAGAGAATGTAAATCCAGATTTTTTTAAAAAACTGGAAGTTTTGTTTAAGTCACTTCCTCAAAGTGACATCTTTATTAGGAATATTTACATAACAAGCAAGGCAAAACGATGGAACCCACAGATGTGGTTTTTAAACTGACAGCTCTCTGCTTATGAATTCCATCAAAGATGCATCAATGTAGGGATGCCTGTAATGGAGGATGAAGTAATTTGCCTGGTCTGGGGCATTCAGAGATAAGAGTTGTGCTATCCCTGTCAACAGGATAAGGGAGATCACATTACCATGCAGTGTAACCTGCATGGAGGGGTAGTTAGACATCTACTGGTATCCAGTTGTCTGAGAGGAAGGGTTGTGTGCACGGGGTTCCAGAAATCTCTTGAGAGAGCTCATGAAGTTTTCCACATTGACTTCAAAGTGGTATGCTACCCACCAAACTTACAGGCTGATATTTTCATATAATATTAAAGCAGGACTTAGTGTAAACAAAGGAACAGAGTTAATTGCAAAACTAATCATGATATTTCATAAACAATTTAACTTGGAACCCTTAATTATTTGTAAGAGTTTACTATACACTTATGCATATTTATCACTCTAGATAACATATCTCACTTGTTCAATTATAGAGAAAAAAACATAGTTTAACAGACTTCATTGATTTTTTTTCCTTAAGTGTAAAACTTATAGATTTGTTTAGGATATGCAAAAATTGGATATTTTTGAGTTTACACTTACTCATTTATGTATTTAAAGCTAATATTTTACCCCAAACCATGTCGATTTATTGTTTTCCTAATTTGTAGTGAAATAATAAATGTCTTGATTTGCATTTCCCTGATGACAAAGGATGTTGAACATTTCTTTAGGTGCTTCTCAGCCATTTGGTATTCCTCAGTTGAGAATTCTTTGTTTAGCTCTGTATGCCATTTTTTAATAGGGTTGTTTGGTTCTCTGGAGTCTAACTTCTTGAGTTCTTTGTAAACATTGAATATTAGTTTTCTTATCAGATATAGGAAGAGTAAAGATCTTTTCCCAATCTGTTGGTTGCTTTTTTGTCCTATCCTGAGATTCCACCTCACACCAGTCAGAATGATACAGATCAAAAACTCAGGGGACAGCAGATACTGGCGAGGTCATGGAGAAAGAAGAACACTCAAGCTGGTACAAACACTCTGGAAATCAGTCTATCAGTTCCTCAGAGAATTGGACATAGTACTACCAGAGGACCCAGCTATACCACTCCTGGGCATATACCCAGAAGATGCGCCAACATGTAATAAGGATACATGCTCCACTATGTTCATAGCAGCCTTATTTATAATAGCCAGAAACTGGAAACAACCCACATGTCCCTTAACAGAGGAATGGATATAGAAAATGTGGTACAGCTACACAATGGAGTACTACTCAGCTATTAAAAACAATGAATTCATGGAATTCTTAGGGAAATGGATGGATCTGGAGAATATCATCTTGAGTGAGGTAACCCAATCACAAAAGAACACACATGGTACGCACTCTCTGATAAGTGGATATTATCCTAGAAGATTGGAATACACAAAATACAATCCACAAATCACAAGAAACTCAAGAAGGAAGAGCAAAATGTGGATATTTTGTTCATTCATAAAAGGGGAACAAAATACCCATGGAAGGAGTTGCAGAGCCAAACTACTGAGCAGAGACTGAAGGAAGGACAATCCAGAGACTGCTCCACTTGGGAATTCTTCCCATATTCAATCATCAAATCCAGACACTATTGTGGATGCCAGCAAGTGCTGGCTGATAGGAGTCTGATATAGATGTCTCCTGAGAGGCTCGGCCAGTACCCCACTAATACAGAAGTAGAGGCTCACAGCCAACCATTGAACTGAGTACAGGATCCGCAATGAAGGAGCTAGAGAAAGGACCCAGGGAGTTGAAGGGTTTACAGCCCCTTAGTAGGAACAACAATATGAACTAGCTAGTACCCTCAGAGCTTCCAGGGACTAAACCACCAACCAAAGAGTACACATGGTGGAACTAATGGCTCATATTAGTAGTATATGCATAGCAGAGGATGGCATAATCGGTCATCAATGGGAGGAGAGGCCCTTGGTCTTGTGAGGGTTCTATGCCCTAAAGTAGGGGAATGCCAGGGCCCGGAAGTGGGAGACCATGGGTTGGTGAGCAGGGGCATAGAAAGTGGGACGGAACAGGTTTTTTGTTTGTTTGTTTTCTTTTTCTCTTTTTTTGGGAAGGGAAACTGGGAAAGGAGGTATCATATGACATGTAAATTAAAAAAAATCTAATAAAAAAAAAGAAGATACTCAATAAATAAATAAATAAATAAATAAATAAATAAATGAATCTTTAAAAAGTTAAAAAAAGAAATAATAAATTTCAACAGAAATTTTTAAAAAGTGAAACAAGTTTTCTCTTAGGACAGCACAGCCACAGTAAAGAGATAGTTTAATTTCATTAGCACCTAGTTATTACTCTCTGCTTAATACCATTTTTTTTTATTTCTTTCACAGTTTCTCTCTGTTTTAAAATTTCTTTTTGAGAAAAATCACACATTATCACTATAGTTCCACTATTTCTATCCCCACTTTCCTTTCAAACTTGTCTGATGGACTACCACTCCTCCATTACATCATCTTATTTTTAATTATTGTCTATATGCATGCACACAGGCATGTATGTGCACACGCGCGTGCACACACACACACACACACACACACACACAAACACACACACATAGCCCCTACTGATGTGTAACATTGATTATATGTAAATGAGTTGTGTTTTTTTTTTAAAGAACTGGGCATTCACTGAAACTTGCATTTTTTTAAATAAATAATGATGTAAATACTATACATACAATACATATAATTACAAAATATTTATACTAAGGAAAAATTAGATGAAATTAACCATCTGTATTTTTCTGCATACTTCCTTTACTGGGTAGGTTTCACCTGGAAAGAATTAAGAGGCATAAACTCTAATTAGGCTAGTAATGACATATTTTCTATCTCAGCTATTTTGTAAAATCTGACTGTTTTAATTCATAGTCTCATGTAGCTATATTGTGCTTTCCCTTAAAAAGATCCTTTTATTTCCACCTCCTATGTGCTACATTAATTTATAGTGTACTGAGGATCTAGTTTAGACATGGTACATAGTAAGCAAGTATTGGGACAACTAAGCTATATGCCAAGGCCATAGGGTGCCAAGCATGATAAACTTTTCCACTTAGGCTGTCTTATGTGCTTAATTATACTTCATATGAACGTTTCCAAGGGATTTCTGAAATTTAAGCTATTACAAAAATAAATAAATAAATTAACAACACCCATCTGGTGACAATTACTGTACATATTGGTAGATACCAAGGAGTTAAATCTTGTAACTGCTGTTCACTTGTTATATCATTCATGTCACTTTCCCAAGCAAAGAAAACAGCATAAATTCTTTAGGCTATCTTATCAGAAATAAGGGAAAGGAGAATTTAAAATACTTTTCCTATTTTCATATACTAAACATATTTTCATCCATTATGTCAATTGGACTTAGATTCTAACAATTTATGATTATTATGTGGATTGCATGGTGCAGTAAGAAGACATAATCTCTCCCACAAAATGTCAGCCAACCAACCCTCATTAGCACAGGTAAAATTCCAGAGATGTGTTCTGCCTTTGAACATACTCTTCTGTCTCTTAGGAAACAAGAAGAGGGTTTTCATAGGGTTTTATAGCCTGAGTGACAAGATTTTGAAATGAATATGTATTGGCAGAGACTATTTGACATTGGAGAATTTCAAGGGATGTAGTAGTTTCCAGACACTTTACTCTATTTAGGACCAAAGATAAGGCTTAAAAATACATTTTATTATTCTTGTTAAATAAGCTATTTTAAATCACATTTAAACTATTTTATTTTGTGCATGCCTGTGTGCATTGTATACATATGTATAGATCAATGAGCAACTTATAGGAATCATGTCTCCATACCTTTGACACTGAGGTATAATGTATTCTTTGACTGTGGATGCAGTGTGACCAGATAGATGTCCCCCAATGCCCAACACCATGCCTTCTGCCATGATGGATTGTGACCTCTTAATATAGCTCCTAAAGTTGAATTGTTCATTGTTGATTCTGAAGATCTTTTAGAGTTTGAATGTGGTATACCTCCCACTGGATTATTGACTTGAATACTTGGTCAAGAGATGGCTTGAGGGAGTGTACCACCTTCAGAACGTAGAGTCTGGCTAACATAAGTTGGTTCCTGGAGCCATGCCCTTTTGAAGGTGTGAAACAGGGCCTGTTTCTTATCTAGTTCTCTGCTTTGTATTCCTGTCACATAGTCCCATTGGCAAGGTGCCACTCCAGTCTACCACCACCATGAAGAGATGTATTGTACCAAATACAAAACCCAAATCAACTGTTATTCCCTTCCATTGTTGCTGTCAGATATTTTAGCAAAAGCAATGAGTAAAGTAAACAGTATAATGTCTAATTGAGCCATCACTTTGATTCTAGAGATCAAAGAAAGGTATTAAATTGATCAATGAGCAACTGTATCCAAAAAAATATCATACAAAAAAGTTAAGAGCATCTGTAGTTAGTTAATAACTGCGATTTTTTTCCTAAGGATTTAAGGATTGGCATAATTATTGCCTTCCTGATTGTTGGTTAAATTCTTAAAGGAAAGATGATAAATATAAAGTAAATGTGAGTAATATTTATACAAATATTCCTTGATATTGTATCTATATTAATTCAATTAAATAATTTAATTGATTGATATAAATGATGCAAATGCCATTAACTAAACATAATGGGAAATAATGCTACAATATTTACAGCTATGTGAACTTAAAATATAGCACAGATTTAAATAGAAAACCACTGGACTTGGGAGATGTTAGTGGAAACAAGTCAGAGGAATTTCTTACATAACTTTAAAAGCCTAGTTTACTATTTGTTATAAATAGTTGGATAGAAACTCAGATTCAAACATTTTTAATGTTAATGATGGTTAGATGGTATATATCAAGGGATTTCATTTGCAATCCTCCTTCCTAGAACAAAATAATCAGAAAATGACCATGTTGAGATTAAATCCTCACCAATGGTCTTTATGAAGATGGGCAGGAAGTGGTTATCAATACTGATTTCTATGTAGAAACTCCTGCAACACTATCCTCTATCATATCATTTTATCATCTAGACCAGTAGTTCTCAACTTGTAGGTTGGGACACCTTGAAGGGTCTACAAACCCTTTCACATGTTCATATATCGAATATTGTGCATATAAAAAATTTACATTATGATTCATAGCAGTTGTAAAATTAAAGTAATGATTTAGCATTGAGAATAATTTTATGGTTGGAGGTCACCACAACATAAAAAAAACTGTATTATTGGGTTGCAGCCTTAGGAAGAATGAGAAGGACCAAAGAATCCACACTTTGTTCTTTCTTCTTCTTGAGCTTCATTTGGTCTGTGAATTATAGCTTGGATATTCCGAGCTTCTGGGATAATATACACTTATCAGTGAGTATCTACCATGTGTTTCTTTTGTGATTGGATTACCTCACTCAGGATGATATTTTCTGGTTCCATCCATTTGCCTAAGAATTTTATGAATTCATTGTTTTTAATAGCTGAGTAGTATTCCATGAAGTAAATGTACCACATTTTCTGTATCTATTCCTTTTTTGAGGGACATCTGGGTTGTTTCCAGCTCCTGGCTATTATAAATAAGGCTACTATGAACATAGTGGAGCACGTGCCTTATTACATTGGAGCATCTTCTGGGTATATCCTCCAGTAGTACTATGTCCAATTTTCTGAGCTCAAAAAGAAGGAAGACCAAAGTGTGAACACTTCGGTTCTTCTTAGAAGGAGGAATAAAATACACATTGGAGGAGATACAGAGACAAAGTGTGAAGCGGAGACTGAAGGAAAGGTCATCCACAGACTGCCCCAACTGGGGATCCATCCCGTATACAGTCACCAAACCCAGACACTATTGTAGATGCCAACAAGTGCTTGCTGACAGGAGCCTGATATAGCAGTCTCTTGAGAGGTTCTGCCAGTGCCAGATAAATACAGAGCTGGATTCTCTCAGCCAACCATTGGACTGAGCACAGGGTGGCCCATGGTGGAGCTAGAGAAAGGACCAAAGGAGCTGAAGGGTTTGCAGCCCCATTGGAGGAACATCAATATGAACCAACCAGTAACCCCAGAGCTCCCTGGGATTAAACCACCAACCAAAGAGTACACATGGCTCCAGATGCATGTGTAGTAAAGGATGGCCTTGTTTAACATCAATGGGAGGAGAGGTCCTTGGTCCTGAGAAGGCTTGATGCCTCAGTGTAGAGGAATGCCAGGACAGGGAAAGCAGGAGTTGGTGGGTTGGTAAGCTGGGGGAGAGGGAATAGGATAGGGTGTTTCTAAAGGGGAGATATGGAAAGGGGATAATATTTGAATTGTAAATAAAGAAAATATCTAATAAAAAAAGGAAGAATGAGAGGCATTGAGCTAGAAACAAGGAACACCTTTTTTAAAATTCACAGATTCTGGTAACAGAAAAATTACGAGCTTGACTCCTCCCCTCCCCCCCCAAAAAAATTTAGAGCCAGAAGTTAAGTCAACCCACAACAGTATACGTAGTTCTTGTTAAGGAACTTGGAGGAATCACCTTTTATCAGTTCTAACATAGAACCATGGACAGTGTTAACTTCATTTGACTCTAAGCTGAGATGAGAATGCAGAGGTTATGGCTGGAGGCTTTCAGGAAGATAAGTTATACTGTTCAAATCATGTGCTAACTAAGTTTTAAACTGTATTCTTAGTATTTTAAGTAATGATATAATTTAATTTAGTTGTTTGGGCAAATAACAAGATGTTCATAGTCTTCAAAACTCCAAGAAAGCATGGGTTATATGCTTTCATATTTTTAAGCATGTACATTTTCAATTAAAATGAATGACCTTTTCTCCTATGTCCCTAGCTAATGTCTGCCTTCTACTAACCTCAGAACATGGCTTGATGGTTTTTAATCCACACCTGAAACTCCACTTTCTTTGCTTTGATATTCTCTTTGTATGGAAATTTTTGCTTTTGAATGTCTACACATTAGCTCAGAGATAAAACCAACTCTCTTGGAACTTTTGCAAATCCTCTTAAGTATGATTTTCCTTCTGTTTTCTTCCAAATGCTTAGAAATGCCATCCAATCTTATGTTAGAGGAGATAAGAGGCCTGTAATAAGGGGAAATAAGGTGCATATTTATTTAAATATTCATAAATACATAAGTGAGGTGGCATAATACAGAAAGTAAGAGCCAATTGATATCTTCAACTGTTCCCTTTTCTATTAACTTGCATTTTAAATCAGGAAAATATGTGTTCTGTTACATATATATATATATATATATATATATATATATATATAAATTATTTTAAAGGATTGTATTAATTCTTATTTTTTCTGAACATTCTTTTGTATATGTTTTTGTAGTTTCCTCTGAAAGAAAGTGGATTATTATATCTTTTATTATTTCAATATATACTTAATATTCTTCCAACATTATTAAGGTATATTTTTTACAATATTATAAGCAACTCAAAACATTCTTTGAAGAAATTGCTCACACTATAAATGCATCAATGATTGAGGTCAAATCTTGTTTTTTTAATGGAGTTTATACTAATTAAAACAGCAGTTACCAACCTTTGGCAAATCTCTATCTCCAAAAATGTCCTCAGTAGGAATGATAAAAGTAGTAAAGCTAAAGTTATGATGTAGCAATGAAAATAATTTTACTGTTGGAAGTCACTATAACATGAAGAACTGTATTAAAGGGTCATAGAATTAAGAAGGTTGTGAACAACTGTACAAAAACAATGAAAGTATAAATAATTTTAATTGGTTTATTTTCATGAATATAACAAGAAATTTCAATTCCAGACTATGAGCATTTTATAGGATGAAAACTTAAAAAAGAAACTTCACTGAACTCCAGAGTACTAAAACTTCTATATATATCGTAAGATATTCTAGGACATATCCCATTAAACACACACACACACACACACACACACACACACACACACACACACACACATATATATTCTGTGAATTCCATAAGAAGCCCTCCCACCCAACTACTTTCCTTTCTTACAAGGTTAAGAATATCTCACAGTCGATTGCTGTTTGTTTTCAGGTTTATTTACCTTAAGATGTGGGCCTCAAGACTATACCGTTACATTCCTCTTTGACAAGGAGTAACTTTTAAATAGAACCTGAGCTAGTCTACTTGACTCAAAGGGAGCCTGAGTTTGCAGCCTTCTAAATTAGACCTAGATTCCTAATTAACTCAACAGGGAATGAACTAGCATTCAACCTTCCTTTTTCTTATGATCTTCCCCCAACTTGGCAAGACAGACTGCAGCCCATGAGGCTCAGTAAAAATAAATCACTACCATAGAGGTAAGGTGCAGCATAAATATTCAAAACCTAGAATCACAGACTATGAATTGGAAGGGTTTCATATCCTGAGCACCCTAAATTACACATCATTTTCTTTATTAATAAAAAGAGAAATGCAACTCCAATTACCCATGACAATTTAACCACCTTCATTTTTTAGCTAATTAAGAATATTATTTAACTCTGAAAAGCAGGGCTAATTTCCCAGTACAGAAATAGCGTAAGTGCTTGGATTTTTTTCCCTCTCTGTAGGATTAGTACAAAAACCAGAGCTTAAAGGAATGACGGAGGAAGAGAAGGGAATCCCCAAAGCACTAAATAATAGGTCTGCATCGCATAGATCAGCATCCCTAGACAATCAGACACTACATAAACGTTTCCATTGTTCATTCCCTTCATTGCACATACAATGAAACTGTCCATGATGATTAAGTGATGTCTTACCACAGAAAAGAAAAGCATTTTCCTAGAATACATCACTGCTGCATTTTTTAAAAAAGCATATTAAATGCATCATCGGATTCATCACAAACCTTTACTTATGAAAGATAAAGAAATGCAATAATTCAAACTGCATTTTATGGATTAAGTTCTATGCCAAAATGATTACATATTTCAGCAATAGCTCTCCAAGGATTCTGGTTTTACAAAATAGCTTCCAATTGTAAAATGGATAAGCATTTGCAAACTGAATAAGCTGCATTAGTTACTAAGTTGACATTTGCTTAGATAGTACATTTGTTCTGTGATATTGTGATATTGTCTCCCTGAATGATGTTTAGGTACTGACATTTTGGGGATACAAATCTGCTCAAACTTTGTACTAAACATAACTTAATAAACTAGTTTTTAAAGCTTAAATGAGGTTAATCAACAATAGCTTAAAGGATAATTGGGCTCCATAATCTATCACATTCTTTAGCATAAGAACAAATGAAAATTTTCACAAAATACACACACACACATACAAACACACAAAATATGTTTTCCTCCCAGAAAAATGACTCAGACACAAACTATATATTTACAAATATATAGACCATATAGGCTCAATCCCTGACTGTCTAAAGGTTTAAAATAACCCATTTATACTAATCTACATTCTGCCACTTCTAGTTACCTCTGCTTGGGTAGCATGTCTTCTAATATCTTCACTGGGGACTCTTCCCTCTATCTCAGAATTCTTTCTACCTACTGAATGCCTCACTTTCTAGTCTACCCTTTCCTATAAGCCATAGGTTTTCTAATTGACAGGCAATACATCCTTAAAATACATAAGATACTCTCTCTACATATATTATATTATATTATATTATATTATATATAAATATATAAAATACAAATATATGAATGTATTAAACAGTCATATACACATTCACATGCACACACATACATATATATGTATATACACATATATATATGTACATGTACACATATATGTATACATACATATATATATGTATGAGAAAGAAAGCAGCTAATGAACCGCAAGGAATTGGCTCCATCCCTCCTAAATACATAATTAATCCCCCAACTCCTCAGCAATGGGGTTTCACACATATATCAACAGATGTAGTTCTTTATGCTGATACTAGAGATCTATACTCAGTTCCTCATGCTTGTGTTGCAAAATTTACTACTGAAATATCTCTTCCAAGCCCATATAAAAATTCTAATATAAAAATGTCATACATCATAAATGGGAATAAACACTGAAATAATCATTCTAGAAAACATTATATAATTGTTTAAAATTACAAACAACAAAAAAGATGTGTATATCTTGAGTCAATAAAAATATATTAAAAAGAATATTGGATGTATTGTACGGGTAATCAGAATATTCATCTTTGATAGTACATATTAACTAAGTAAATTAATGTATAGTTTAGATGTAGAAAAATGGAGAAAAACTCAAATTATGGTTTTTCAATAGATATAAATACTAATCAACTAATCATATAAGGCAAAAGATATTGTCAATAGGACAAAAAGACAACCAACAGATTGAGAAATGATGTTTTCCAATCCTTCATTTGATAGAGGGCTAATATCCAATATATTCAAAAAAATTCAAGAAACTAGACTCCAGGGAATCAAATAACCCTATTAAAAATGAAGTACAAAGCTAAACAAAGAATTCTCAACTGAGGAATCTTGAATGGCCAAGAAGTACCTAAAAAAAAATGTTCCACATCCTTAGTCATCAGGGAAATGTAAATCAAAACAACCCTGAGATTTCACCTCATACAAGTAAAAATGGTTAAGATAAAAAACTCAGGTGACTACAGATGCTGACAAAAATGTGGAGAAAGAGGAACATTCCTCCATTGCTGGTAGGATTGCAATCTGGTACAAACACTCTGGAAATCAGTCTATCAGTTCCTCAGAGAATTGGATATAGTACTACCTGAGGACCCAGCTATACCACTCCAGGTCATATACCTAAAACATGCTCCAGCATACAACAAGAACACATACTCCACTATGTTCATAGAAGGCTTACTTATAATATCTAGAAGTTGGAAAAAAGCCAGATGTCTCTCAACAGATGAAGTAGATATAGAAAATATGGTACATTTATACAATGGAGTACTACTAAGGTATTAAAAAGAATGACTTCAGGAAATTTGCCGGCAAATGGATGGATCTGGAGAATATCATCCACAGTAAAGTAACACAGTCACAAAAGAGCACACATGGTATATACTCACTGATAAGTGGATATTAGGCAAAAAAGCTCAGAATACCCACGATACAATGCACAGATCATATGAAGCTCAAGAAGGAAGACCAAAGTGTGGATTCTTCTGTACTACTTAGAAGAGGGAATAAAATAATTATTTAAGGTAGAGGGTGGGAGAGATGTGGAAGGAAGAAAGGAGGAGAGGGAGAAAATGGGGGGCAGGATCAGGTATGAAAGAAGAGAGGGGAGATGTACAGAGGGTCAGGAAATTGAACAGAGGTGTGTAGCAATGGGAGCTGGGGAGCTGGGGGTAGCAACCAGAAAGTCCCAGTTACCAGGAAAGCAAGAGGCTCCCAGGACCCAATGAAGATAACTTTATGTGAAATACCCAACAAAGGAAAGTGAGAACCTGTATAGACCATAACCAAAGTTAGGCACCCCCCCCCCTCCGGCTGAGGGATAGGGCCACCCACCCATCTCCAAAATTTTAACCCCAAATTGTTCCTGCCTAAAGTAAATGCAGGGACAAATAATGGAGCAGAGACTGAAGGAAAGGCCGTCCAGAGACTGCCCCAACTGGGGGTCCATCCTGTCTGCAGACACCAAACCCAGACACTTGTGGATGCCAAGAAGTGCTTGATGAGAGGAACCTGATATAGCTGTCTCCTGAGAGGTTCTGACATATACATAAGTGGATGCTTGCAGCTGGCCATTGGACTAAGTGCGAGGATCCCAATGGAAGAGTTAGTGGATGGACTGAAGGAGCAGGAGTTTACAACCCCATAGGAAGAACAACAATATCAATGAATCAGACCCCCCAGAGCTCCCAGGGACTAAACCACCAACCAAATAGTATACTTGGAGGGACCTTTGCCTCCAGCAACATATGTAGCAGAGGATGGACTTTCTGGTATCAGTAAAAGAGAAGTCCCTAGCACCCTTGAAGGCTCAGAGTCCACAGTGTAGGACTACGCTAGGGCAATGAGGATGGAATGGGTGTTTGTGTAGAAGAGCATCCTCATAGAAGCAGGGGAAGGGGGATGGAATAGGAGGTTTGCAGAGTGGAAACCAGGAAAGGGAATAACATTTGAAATGCAAATAAGTAAACTATCCAATAAAAATAAAATAATACACCTATCTAGAATCACAAAACATTTTCAACTTCAAATTATCAGTTGTAAAATATATGTTAAGCATAATCTTACCATTTATAAGAAAAACCTGTAAAGATCACAGTGGTTACTGTCATTGCAACTGCCTAAAGGAACTATTAAATGATTTTCTTTTTGTGGTTTTACATGCAGTAACTAAAAAAAAAAAAATTAAGAAAATAATATCTTCTTGATTGATGAGAATAATCACAAAAGTATTTTTAAATCATTTTATTTTAATAAACATGGTTTATGTAAATACTTTGTTTAATTTACTATTCAATTAGATCTTAACTTTGTTAACTGGAATGCAGTAGTTTGCATTTTGATACTGAATTTGAGAGCACTGGAAAACATGAAGCATATTGTTTTATAGTTATTTCTGTACCATAATGTAGGCTACACACAATGTTGCAGAAAATGATCAATGAACATGGAGGCATTATCATAGTTCTCTTCTGTGTTCATGAGTCTTGATATGAGCAAAGTTCAGAGCTACTGAAGACTTTAAAGGACAACTTGACAATTCTTCCTCTACACAAAAACAATTACTGAACAGTACTAAAGTGTCTTCTTTCTGCCCTTTCCTTACAGAATTTACTACTCTTTGAGAACAAACATATTCTCAAATGACTCCTAGAAGGCTCACTCTAACAGATAAATTTTAATTAAGTGTCTTCAATATTAAAAAGAAATGGTTGAAGATATCAAGTGAATCCTCAACATTAATAAAGACAAGAAGACTATGAAAGGTTAACCAAGGAAAGAATTTCACCACTGTGTCTAGGGGATAACATGGGTAGAGAACAATCTTCAAGGAAGAGCTGATATTTAGCTGTGCTAATATCACCAGAGAAATTTTTGGAAGATCTAAATAATTATCATAAAATTTAGTAATTGGAAGGTTCCTATGACATTCAACAACAATATCAACAAATTTGTTATGGATTGAATAGTGCAATGGGATTAGAAGTGAAGCAGATGACCCATAACTTAGCCTATTCCAGAATGAAAATCTCATAGAATCAGAATGGCAATGAATGACAATTTGAGAGTTGAAAGTATGCTACTTTATTAGTAAGCCCTGATTTTTGTTAGGATACCCATAGAACCACATAGTTTTATATAGAAAATATATTATTTTACCAGTGTTTTCTTACTGATCCTTATCTTTAGTGTAGAAAAAATGATAATTTTAGTCAAGATAAAAGGATAATATAAAAGATAATTTTGAAGCCTGATGTGAAAAGTCATCTTTTGCTAAGCAGAATGTGACCTAGAAAGGCTTAGGTTGTTATCATGAATAGATATTTATAAAAAAGACTTACACTGATGAGAAGGGAGTGTTAGGAGGCAGTAGGAAGTGAGCGATAAAATATATCTATTTTCCAACATTTCCTAAGCCCATACTCATGTCTAGGAGAAGGGAGGATTCTCTCTTCTCTCCAAACATTTTCCCAGATGTGGAATCAGGAAGGAATTATGACCTAATATCATGGGCTTAATGGTTCTAAAATGTAGCTTGAGAACTTTAGGCTTGCAAAATTCTCTTAGAAAACTTTCCAAGGCAGATTTTAAATCTTGACTAAGAAAATATCTTTTGATAAATCAGCCTTTACAAGGTTGCATCTGTCACTATTTATTGAAGTCTAGTGGACAAGAGATTATAAACTATTCAAGGATTTGCCCTCAATCTTCATGTAATTGTCATTGAAGTCTTCAACAATTTAATATAATTGTGCTGTTACCACAATTTGTAAAATTCTTAACAAAGGACAATATTCACATTTGCTGGCAACCTATGCTAACCTAGGTGATCCCTGGGGAATAATATCTCTGAAGTCTTCTTCTAAACCATCACAATTTAATAATTTGTTTAAACATAAATTTACTTGTAAAAAGTCATGTGTTGCTTATCCCACTGCAGAGAGAACATTAAACTACTCAAAAGGTAGCTAGGTTTTCCTTTTAGAGACAGCAAGCTCAAAGACATGAAAGATTAATTGACAAAATATTAATATATACATTAGTTATGAAAATTAATGGTTTGTTTTATGGAGTTTAGCACAGGGAACTAAACTCCAATAGCAGTCACACATTGTTCAAGGTGTCTGGTGCTTTGGTATATATACTGGTAATATATTCCAGTAAGTAGAAATCTCAGAAGGAAGTGACCCTAAAAAAAGTTAATTCATCCTCTCTCTCTCTCTCTCTTTGTGTCTCACTCTCTGTCTCTGTCTCTCTTTCTCTCTCTCTCTCTCTCTCTCTCTCTCTCTCTCTCTCTCTCTCTCTCTCTCTCTCTCTCTCCTGTCTCTCTCTCTCTTCTTTCCTCCATTTTCCCTCTTTCTCTGTCTCTATGTATATCTATGCCTTTTGCTCTCACATACAGAGATGTGAGATGTCTATATTTTTGATGTTCAAACAAAAAAAACTAAGGTTTGAGAAACATTAGAGACAATAATATAAATATTTATAAGGATTCCACTGTGAATTAAGGAATAAAGTCAAAGTCAAACATATGTAGCACAGAGAGTTAGGTAAGTGAAAAATTAATCTCAATATTTTAACATACAAAATAGCTTCTGTGTGCTTACTAGCACATATGCCTTTGTATTTTTTTTATTCAGGGACTTTTCACATATTAATATGACATTTGTCAACTCAATAAGAATATTAACTTCTCCAACAGTCACGATTGTCCCTCTCTTAAAGATAGTTCCTTGTCGTTTAGTAAAGACATCAGCAATGTCCTTACTAAAATTTCTGTTTCTTTGCTCAAAGATGACATTCAGAAATAGATTTTTAAAAAGAGATTTATTTATTTTATATATGGAGTTCACTGTCACTGTCTTAAGACACACCAGATCCCATTACAGTTGGTTGTGACCCACTATGTGGTTGCTGGGAATTAAACTCAGGACCTTTTGAAGAGTAGTCAGCACTCCTAGCTGCTGAGCCATATCTCCAGCTCCAAAAATAGATTATTGACAGAACATAAGCCAACCAAATTTTCTCTCACAGAGATTTGGATTTTGCACTTAATCAGAGACTGTGAGCTTGTGCCCATCAAGTATCAAACAAGAAAGTAAAAAAAAAAAAAAAAAAAAACTAGCCTGTTTTGCTAAACCTAACAGAATTTCATGCAGCTATTTCACATGTGTGATGAAAAGATAAGAGTCAGATATGCTGTAGAAGACAGCCACTTTCCTCTAGGGGTGAGTGTTTTAATATTACTTGGGAACAAAACTTTCATTGCAGTACTTAACAAAAAATGAGGCAGACAATAAGTACAAAGTCTACCTTAACTACCTTTTAGTCCCCACCAAAAGCTGATTTGAATATTCCATCCAACATATACAATTTGCACAAGAGTCAAGGTAGAAGTCACAACAAAGTGGTATGGGAATGCCATAAATTCGTCCCAGAGGACTTCTAACAACAGTCTGCTAGAAGATACCCATTGTATGTGTCATGAAACCAAGTCTACAGGGCCAGGGTTAGACTTTCTTTGCTCAAAGTACCCTGTTTATGTTTCTCTGGCCAAAGCACAGTTGGGCAGCACAGCTTTGCCTAAAACTGTATGCATCATTGATGCAAACTGCTTAGTATAATTGCAGCATTTCCTCCAAGGGACATGGGTCATGCTATTAATAAAGCTTATAGCATTCAGATTAATTCAAAATGTGATGTCCATCTCAGTTGTACTTCACGCATTAACCACCACATTCTGGTGGAATTTACCAGTCAGAGGCAGTATTAAGACGCCAAGTAGCACAGAAGCTCAGAATACCCAAGATACAGTTCATAGACCACATGAAGACCAAAGTGGGGATACTTCAGTCCTTCTTAAAAGAGGGAACAAAATACCCATGGGAGGAGTTACAGAGACTAAGTGTGGAGCAGAGACTGAAGAAAAGACCATCCAGGGATTGCCCCATCTGGGGATCCATCCCATATACAGTCACCAAACCTAGACATTATTGTGGATGCCAACAAGTACTTGCTGACAGGAGTCTGATATAGCTGTCTCCTGAGAGGCTCTGCCAGTGCCTGACAAAATGCTCTCAGCCAACCAATGGACTGAGCACATGGTCCCCTATGAAGGAGCTAGAGAAAGGACCCAAGGAGCTGAATGGGTTTGCAGTCCCATAGGAAGAACAACAATATGAAACAACCATTTCCCCTAGAGGTCCTAGGGACTAAACCACCAACCATAGAGGACATATGGATGGACTCATGGCTTCAGCTACATATGTAGGAGAGGTTGGCCTTGTCAGTCATCAGTGGAAGGAAAGGCCCTTGGTCATGTGAAGGCTCCATGCCCCTGTAGGTAAATGCCAGGACTGGAAAACAGGAATATGTGGGAGGGTAGGGAATACCCTCATAGAAGCAGGGTAAGGGGGTATGGGATAAGGGATTTTCAGAGTGAAAACGAGGAAAAGGGACATTTGAAATGTAAATAAAGAAATGATCTAATGAAAAATTTAAAATTAGAAAAAAGAAGAAAAACTCAGGAGAAAGAATTACGGGAAGACTCCAACCACGAATCAGTTCATAATCCAGTGTCTCCTGAGGAACCGAAAGCTGCTGACAACTGTGCAATAGGAAATAGAGTTTTCTCCATTCAAGCCTCAAATGGCTGACACTGGCAACATTTCAGAGGACCAAGCAATGCCATTTTTGGATTCTTGACTCATTGAAACTGTCAGATATAGTGTAATAGTGTATTAGTGTAAGCTGTCAGATTTGTGATGATACTCAGGCAACAAGCACCTAATATATCTAACTAGTTCCCGTTAATAACTTGCTAATATGACAGCTGGTTCTCAGAGAAAGAGCATTTGAGCAAGAGGGGGTGTCTAGTGAAAAACCCCAAGGGATGGTACAGTAGAATATTCTAGGGAAAGGAAGGAGATAATGCATCTGCAACAGAATGAGTATCAGGGGAGTAACAGAAGAAATAATAAGAGCTTTATCAAATTTATTAGCTACATTAGGATTTCCAGGTTTGGAAAGAAACAAAAACAGTGCTTCAAGCAAAGAGGGTCCAACAACCTTAAAACAGTCTCATACTATATACTACAATGAAGATAAGCTAAAGGTAGTAAAACGTAGTGATAGAGGCCAGATAGGAGATGATCACAATAACCCCAGTGGGAAGGGATGATGGCTTATAACAGGATGAGTGTTATGTAATATAAGAGGGTGTCAAATTCTATTTGTATTCTGAAGATATCATCTACAGGACTTCGAGATAGACTGCATATAACTGCAAGAAAGAGAAGATTCCAGATAACTCCAACATTTGGGTAGGTGTAACCAGCTGAGGAAACTCTACGGGAACAGATTTTATGTGTTCACTTTCCCATGAGTTTCATGAAGGCTGACTCCATTAAAAGCATGAGACACTTGAAACACAAATTGACTTGGTGAACATGTCATATCAGTACCGCAGCGCCAGGGAATCACAGGGAAGGGTTTGCCTTTGGCTTTCCATAGGTATGAACCTAGGTAACTTTCTAAGATGGTTAACACAAAGACAGAAAAGAAGCAAAAACTAAGCTTACAACTATTTCAAAATACAAGATAAAAAGAATCCAGTAGCTGTCCAAATCAAATGAAGCCAAAGAGTCAGAAGCAATTTAGTAGTCTGAGAGAGTCAAAAAAAAAAAAAAAAAAAAACCTATTCCTAGAAATGCACAATGAAATGTAAGTCAGAATCAAATAAATGGCAGCCACTGGATTTAGTTGAGTCATTCATATATTCAGCAGAATGGAAACAAAACAACAAAGGGACTCAATTGAAACAGGCTTACCCTCAGAGCCCCCAGGAACCCAACCACCAATTAAGGACTATACAGGGTGGGATTGAATGTACTGGCAGCAGGTATATAGTAGAGGATTGCAAATTCGATCATCAATAGGAGTAAAGGACCTCTGCCTTGTGAAGGTTTTGTGCCCCAGTGTTGGGGAATGCCAGGGCCAATAAGTGGGAGAGGGTGGGGTGACAGGCATTGGGAGGGGGGAGGCAAAAGGGATTTGTTCTTGTTTTGTTTGTTTGTTTGTTTGTTTGTTTGTTTGTTTTGGAGGGGAACCTGGGAAAGGGAAAATGTACATGTAAATAAAGAAAATACATAATTAAAATAAATAAATAAATAAATAAATAAATAAATAAATAAATAAATAAAAAGAAAAAAGAAAAAGAAAAAGAAACAGGCTGCAGGTCATGGGATAAATTCCAAAGATTAACATACCATTGAAGTTTTTTCTAGATGAAATAAAATATATAATTATTGACAACATGGAAAAGAGAATTATTGGAAGAACATTATTGTGTAGGTGGGAAGGAATGGCCTCTTTCCCAGAGACAATGCCTGATAGGAAAGAAGAATGTTCATTTCTCAGGACAGAAGCTGAGGCAGTATAAGCAAATATATGTATTGATGGGTCATAGTTTATTAAGGTTCTTTATAATTACTTGAGTTTCTCAATTAAACAGAGAATGCAACTATCAGCTAAAAGTAAGAATGAAAGGATGGAGTGAGACCCTAAATTAGCAATTCCATAGCGCAAAACAAACCTTGTGAGAACTGGCAAGGGAACAACTGACTGAGTATTGTTTCTGGGTTAGTGCAGGATGAGCTTGCATTTCCTACTCATAGAGTTGTCTTCTTCCTCTTTCTTCCCCAAGCCTTCTTTCTCTTTGTATCCTGTCTATGTGAACATGGCCAAGTGAAAGCCACAGTGATTAGAATTAACTAGAGAGGCTATTTTATAAAGCTCCATGAAAATGTAGAAAGATTACTGTAAGTATACAGGAAAGATTACTTATAAGGGTAAACATAAAGAAAAAATTAGTTCTGAGAAAAGAGGGGATATGTGAGACGATTAAGTAAGGAGGCAATAAAATGCTTTTGGTTAATCTACCTGTGAAAGTAAATAACGGTTACCATTCATATGCTGTAGTTGACAATGTGGGAAGTGGTGGCCAATGAGCAGCAATGTGTGATAGATTTGCAGGTGTCAGCAGTTATTGGTAATAAGAGATTCTATGGTACATCCAAGGGAGTTCAATTAGAAATGTGTCTAGGACTGAATAATTAGAAGAGAATAGGTCTAATTTTGCTAAGATCTGTCTTTCTATATTCGGATTTTCCAGAATTGAGTTAAGGATGGCACTGGGTAAAATGAAAATTTCAGGAAACGAAAAAGCATTTAGAATGAAAGAAGCCTATTCTGGTGGCCTAGTGATGGACAACTGAAGGGGTTGTAACTAAAACAGAATCATGGGAAGAGATTAAAAAGCTCAATGCTGTTCTATGATGAGTAGTAGACAGGTTTATTAATGAAATTATGTCTCTGAAAAGTAACTGGTCTTATTTTGAGTAAGAGAAAGAAAAAATAGAGTAGTGTATTTAGAAATTACTTTTTATACTCTCCCTTGTACCCAACACCATTTTCATAGCATAACAGAGCCATATTTATATCAAATAAGTAAGATTGTAGGAATGCTTCTTTAAATTACTTTAATGACTATCCTGGCAGGATAGTCTAATCTCTGCAGAACCATTTGGCACTTGCTCAACTTCCCCCTCTAATCCTCCCATATCATCCCTTCCCTACTACAGGATAATCATAATGAAGTATTTTAAGCCATCTTCTGACTTCCACTCTTTACCACACATGATATTTCTGTTGTCTCAACCCTCTCTCATTTCTTATTCCTTTTCATCTACTCTATTGACAATTTCTTTTAGTTCCTTGCTCTAAAAATTACTAATATGTTAAATTAACTCAAGTTTTCCTGTACCCAGCACAGGCTACTGATCCATCAACTTGATTTTCATCTTGCTAGATCATCATACATGTCTCTATCCACACCACTTCACAAAGATATTCTTACATTTTATTAGCAAATCTGCCCAACATGTTTATTGTAAATGTATGAAACACCAGGCCATGAATTGACTGACTGTAGGTACATAATATTTGAGAAAACAAATGGCTGAGGAACTACCTATTTATATTTTTCTTTAAAAAAGAAATATAAGGGTTGACAAGGTAACTCAACTGGCAGAGTGGTTATCTAGCACTCATGAAGCCCTGGGTTCAATCCCAGCATGATATAAATGAGGTGGTTGCTGGTGCATGCAATTCCAGAACTGGCAAAATGGAGGCAATGAGGACCAAGTGTCCATGGGCATTGTGGGCTGCACAGCCAATTTGAGGACATCCTGAGAGTCATGTGAACCCTCACCAAACCATCCACAAAACCCAAAAGACAAGCACTAGAAAACAACCACAACTGGAACTCACAAGTTTTCAATCTATTTAAATTCCAATCTATTTAAAAGAAAATGTAATGAATTTTCTCAAGATTTTATTAATGTATCACTGTAATTTCAGAAAAAGTGAATCAAATAAATAGATCAATTCTAAGACCAAATTGGAAAAATGAAGTTTAATTATTTTCTATACAAGTGTTTCCCACAGTTACGCTACAGATTTGCCCTAATAGATAGATAGATTCTCTGACAGTGTCCTTCACTCAAGCTTCTAAAAATAGAGATACATTTCAGTGACAATATCTTATTTGCACATTTAAGATTTGATATTTTAAAGCCCTCCAATCACACATATGAGGAACATTATACAAACTGAGCACATTCTGTTTAGGAATATACATGCATTTGCATATAATCATAATTAATTAAAATAAGAGGTCATTAATTTGAAAGTGAACAAAAGGCAGTATGTGTAAAGGTTAGGAGCAGGCAGGGGAAGGGAGAAATGACATAATAATATAATGATATCTCTGAGCAGTGGTGGCACACGCCTTTAATCCCAGGACTTGGGAGACAGAGGCAGGTGGATTTCTAAGTTCGAGGCCAGCCTGGTCTACAGAGTGAGTTCAAGGACAACCAGGGCTATAAAGAGAATCCCTGTCTCGAAAAAACTAATAT
>JADRCD010214879.1:0-50416 GCA_019843815.1 Montemys delectorum | reverse complement strand
CTTCTTCTTCTTCTTCTTCTTCTTCTTCTTCTTCTTCTTCTTCTTCTCCTATCATTATTATTACTATTTTTAATTTTATTTATTTACATCCCAAGTGTTGCCATCCTCCCTCCCTGTAGCCCTTGACAGAATTCTACTCCTATCCTTCTCCCCTTCCCCTCTGAGAGAGTGTTTCTCCCATATTCTGCCACCCTGTGGTATCCAGTCTCTATAGGATTAGGTGCATCCTCCCCCACTGAGGCCAGACAGGGCAGGCCTCTGCTACATATGTGCCGGGGCCTTGGACCAGTCCATGTATGCTTTTTGCTTGGTGGTTTGACAGTAACTTCTTCTTGTGCTACATCCATATTTTTAAAGTAAGAATCCCGTAAAGACATTTAGACGAGTCTTGTATTCAATCCTGAAGATGCTCTTATCTTGAAATAACCTCCTCTTGAAATTCAGCATTAAAGACCCATAGAATGACCTCATTTTAATTTTGATATTGCACTCTGGGGGTGTGGGGAGGGGGAGTCAGAGGACCTTCCTAGCTATCTAATTCTGTGTCGCTGTTTGCCCCTACACTGTTTTGTTTTATTTTAAAGTTAAGCTGTCAACGAGTGGTAATTCCTACTCTGCATCTTCACAAGGTAATGTGAAGATTAAAACTTCATACTATAAGAGGCTTCAAGGTCTGGCATAAAGAGATTAGTCATTAGACTCAAGCAATTTAAGGCGTTTATGCTTAATCAGTGTAACTCTGGCCAAGTGATCTAACTGTACTGAGCAGGGAGTCATCAAATCTACTGAAGGAGATTGCTGTGAGATTTCAGGAAGACAAAGTGCCAGCCAGAATCAGTTTCAGAGTTGGCACTCAATAAATGTTAGTAACATTCAAAACCACAAGTCATCATCGAATACAATGCATGTTGCCTGTTTCCTAAAATAATATGAGCTTAATGAATAAATGAGTCATTGGCTGTCCTGTAAATGGTTGTGAGACAACATATCAAGGACAGGAAGTCAAAAGAAAGTGAAGTCATGGGGTAGGCCCCGTTATCAGTGAATAAGTGGGTTAGTTCAAAGCTAACTTGGAATTTTATCATTGAAGTCACCAATACAAAAAAAAAAAAACGTTCAGATGAATTAATCATTAAATACATGAATCACCTCTCTAAAAAGAGGCATAATTTTATTATTATAGCCAAAAATAATTTATAAAAGGCAAGAAGGACTTTTTATAATCATAATGTAGATTTTTCAAGTACATTATCGGATAAAATGAGATTTTTGAGTTTGGTATAACTATGGATAAATCTCTGTATATAGTTTCCATATATCTTTTATTAAACTATAACAGATGTGAGTTTTCATTTGTCAGCTATACTTATAATAGAATCTGTTTTCATCCCACACAGAAATGTTTAGAGCTTGTGTGTACTTTTAAAATTTACAGTTAGGGCAGGAGTCCATTCTATTCTCGATGTTTGAAACAGTTTAAACTGTGACATCAATCACAATGAGTGAACAAAGAAACAACATAAAGAAGTTCATGCAAGTTCTATCCAGACAAGCATGCTGGCAAACTAGCTCACCGTGGAAAGAAACCAAAGCTTTTGTTTGATAACTGCCAAGGTACAAATCATCCCACTGAGCTTGATATCAGGCAAACAACAGGTTCCCACACTTCTGTGTATATGACACCAAGTAAAAAGCCACTTCCCACATGAGCAGCTTCTTACCATCTGAGAGAAAGGAGCAAATGAAAGGCGGTAGAGACAAGAGAGGACCACTTAGGAAAGCAGAGAGACTTAGGCAGTTAGGGGTGGGTAGGGGGGACAGTTATCCAGGCAACACACTGCTGTCTAGTCATCAGACCACTGTGGCTTCCTCCCTTGCAGAAACCATCCTCTGGGACCGTGAAAATACCGGCCAAATGTCAAGGACAACACTAAGCCCTGTCATTCCCAACCGCCCACTCTTGCCTATCGATGTCAGTTTGCTGTACACCTCTATCTTTTGTGACTTTCCTAGAGAATTTGTAAAACCTGCTGCGAAGCGCCACAGCTTTGGAGTGGCTATTCTAACTGGACAGTTCACTGAGATGTGTCAGAATAGCTATTCTAGTGGTGTAGGGGGTTCATTGAGATATGTAGACTTTGGGTGGGGTTCATTTTGGTGTGTGAATATTTTTTTAATTTGAAATTTATTTATAATAAATTTTTAATTGAAATAGTTGTACTTTAGGTGTGTCTGGGTGGTCAAGCATGTATATGCCATATTATGCAGTTTCCATGAAGACCAGACAAGACCCCCTGGGGCTGGAGCTACAGTTTTGAGCTGCTCATGATGGATGCTGAGAACAAAACAATAGTTCTCTGGAAGAAGAGTAAGCACCCACCATTTCTGCAACCCCAAAGTTACATGTTTAATAGTAAACTCATTGCCTGTTCATTGGGTGTTATTCTCTTCATCTACAGAAAAGGAAGACATAACAAAGACGAGTGTCCAAGCTCACGTAGCCAAGGAGAAAAAGATTCGGGACCCTAATGATGGAAGATTCGAGACCTCTCATTCCAGAGCCCATGGTTTCCATCACTCTTTTAGAGGAGTGATCACGGTGTGGAGAATGTCTACTGATTTATGATTCTCGTAACCAGAATGTGTGACCAGTGATGCCATCTCACATGACCAAGCAGTCATCGTGAAAGGCACCAACTTGCAAAGAGCCATCCACACATACAGTTGTCTTTCCCGTTGAAAATATGTTTGATTTATTCACTTTACTTTAAAAGTGACTTTTAGAAGCGATATAAATATCTCATTTTGGGCAAAGAGCAACTACAGAATGGAATCGGAAACACAGGGTTTCAAACACTTATGAAACTTTAAAAGAAAGCTCCAGAAAAAACCCTTGGCCACAGTGCACTTCTGAAGCGTGAAGCTGCGCCCCCTTGTCAGGCCTCCCTAATCAATCTGTGTAAAAATCAAAGGACATAATTTTTTAGGATTTCTTCTGTCATGAGAGATACACTGAGCTGCAGTGTGACTGTGGCTGTGATGTCCCAGTCTTCCACAGGCAGCAGCTGGCCCACGGTATAAAAAGCAAATTGGCGAATAAAATTCACACTCCTCAAAATGTGCGAACGTCCTGATTTTTTTCTCTTTAGCATCTCTTTCCTCTGAACCCAAACCAAGGAGGCAAGCATGAATGTTTTAAAAAGTCCTCTTCAGTTTGAAATGCTGTCTATTTCCTTGGTAAAATATTGTGTTTGTGACAGTGAGTAGTGAGGGATAGCATGTGTGCATACACACACACATCACACACACACACACACACACACACATCACACACACACATCACACACACAAATACACTGCCCTTTCATATAACAGGACTAAGCTATGGGATAAGGAAAAATGTATGCATTGGCTAAGCAAAGACCTATTTTAAGCTTGAAGTTAGGAAATGTGATGGAGAGATACAAATTTGTTGCTGCATAAATGGGTAAGTCTAGTGACATTATGGTTCTGAACTTAGTGTGTATATAATGCATATGTTATTTAGCATATGTTTAAAATTAAGATGACTCTACTTTGTAGAAAACATTAATAGAACATAAATAATCTTTCTTTACATATAAAATGTCTATTAGATTAAGGCAAAAGAAGGGGATTTTATAAAACTCAGACTCCTCTTGACGCAAGGTTCAGTTCAAAAATAATATTTAGAACTACATCGAATATCCTAAAAGTCTCTCAGGAAAGTTACACTCTCTAGAATGTAATTTTCTAAGTGTAATTTCCTCAGTTTTTTTTTTTTAACATTTTAACATCTTTAAGGGTAGTGATTATAATGTGGATATCTATTGTTTAATATTTTTCAATCAACTCCTTTTTCAAAAGCATCACTATAGAAGATTTGAAGATTTACAGAAAACTATAGGACTGTTGGGACAGATGTCTTTTGTCCCCCCCATTGTGTTCCCTATCATATTTTTTTTTTAAGGTGTTGTAGTTTTGTTTTGTTTTTTTTTCTGGATCTTTTTTTTCCCCTATCATATTTTATATTGTCATTAGATTCTATGTTTGTATTCTAATGAACCGATGTTCCTTTGCAATCTTTTTCCTCCTATTTATTAAAATAGAGCTGGCAAGTGATAAATGTATATGATTATGGTAGGCACTGTGATATCTTGATACCTATAACCATTATATGCATTGTGAATTGATAGTCAATCAAAATAATTAACATATTCATTACTCCAGCTACCTATTCTTCCTACCTGTGGCAATTTTCAAGGAGACATGCTTTTTTTTTTTTTTTTAATATAGTCTATGCCCACTTAATAAGGGATGATACTGCCCATGGTGGACTGAGCCCTTCCACATCAATCAGCAATGAAGAAAACATTCCCATAGACATGCCCAAAGACAAGACTAATGGAGGCAATTCCTCAGTTGAGCTTCTCTTAGATTGCTGGGGTTGTATCAAGTTGACAAAAAGTAACTGGCATACTCACTTGGACCAATAGCTCCTCACCACCCAAACCCACCACTGTACCATCTAATGAGTTCAGCTTTTTAGAAGGTATTGCGTATGTCAAATCACACAGTTATTGTCTCCTAGTACCTAGTTTACATCACTTTATTTAATACTCTCTTAGAAATCTAAATTGTCACCAAGAATAGGATTTATTTATTGCTAAAGATGAAATAATTTTCAGTTGTTTACATAAACCTCATTTTAAATACATTTGTCTGTTGATAGGCAGCAGGTTAATTCTGAACGTTGGAAGTTGTCACTGTCATAATAAACATGCATATAGCTATCTCTTTGACATACTGATTTTATTTACTCTGTGTATGTGTGTGTGTGTGTGTGTGTGTGTGCGCGCGCGCGCGCGCGCGCGCGCGCGCGTGCCCTAGAAGAATTGTTTGATGTAGTTGGAGCCCCTATTCTGTTTCATAATAGCCATTTTAAGTTAAATTCCCTCTCTGCAGTGGGCAAGGTTCTCTCCCTTGTTTGATAACTGCCATTCTCCCAGGGGCAGGGTGTATGATGCTGAGGCTTGAATTTGCAATACCTTGATAAATCGTGACACTGAGCAGATTTTCTTGTACCTCTGGGCCATTTGTGTGTTTTCTTGAGAGAAAAGTCTGTTCAGGCACTATGTCCAGTTTTAAAATCAGTTTATCTTTATTGTAGAGTGTCTTATCATTTTATTAACCTCTAATTACATGTATTATTTGCAAATATTTTCCCCCTTTCTAGACTATCTCTTTACTTTGTTATAATGCAAACTCTTAGGGTGTCTAGCAATTCAAAACTGATAACTTAAACTTAAGGCCAGAATCTGTAGAAATACTAGAAGAAAACGAAAAATGAACAAGTCTTGATGCATCATGATTAATTCAAACTCATCCTTCATTCACATTTTCTTAGCCTTTGTCTGGGTTTTATGTACTATTTAGTATAGTCAGATCATATCCACTGGATGATTCCATTTAACTAACATGTAGCCTTAGGTTCCTTTTGGCTGTATATCTCACACATTGTTTCTTTGGTTTTTGGTAACAATTGGCCATTATAGGAGCTCAGTTCAGATATTTGTGGCCTTTCATTGGTGTATGCCTAATGTCTTCCTCATAATCCACAGTGTTACAAGTTTGGGGGGAGGCGGACTGAACAGGTGTAGGGGTATAGAGGTATGCTCAGAGTTCTCAACCTAGAAAGTACACACTGTGGGGAGAGCTCACCATCACAGCAACTTATCTCTGCTCACACCATCCTTGGCGTGTGGGAAGGTATTGCTCCTCAGCCTTCTCAAGGGTACAGGAGATTTCTCTTCTTGACCCATCACATTCTCTCAGAGAAACTCCCAGTGTGCAGGCCATGCTTAAACGGTAGGGAGCTGTGCTCTACCTCAAAGACAGAAGATCTGCAGGGAGCACTTCGGATTCTTCCGATAGAAGGGCCGTCTGTCTCGTTGTCTCTTTCCATCTGTTTACTAGTCATAGACTCGGGGACACTCGTTACATTCTTTGGGTCACAATTCAAGATCACTGGACTGAGTGTGTTTCTCACTTTCTTCAACATGACTCCAACCTGGTCACAGAGAGCTTCTTCAGGTGACAGACGCCTGTGTCCTTTGAAGTATCTCATGCTGTGGGTTTACTGGCTTATTTCCATCTAGCCGGAAATAAACTTTAATGCTGGAAATACTTTACAGCATGGCAATATTATTTCAGCTCATCTGGCACATTTCTTACCTCATGTCCAGAGCCAATCACTCTTCTAATGACGCCACCATTCTTGTGAGTGATATTTTAAAAATAGGGTCTAGGTATCAGACACATTTACTGCTGGTAACATGTCTCTGCATCTATGCCTTTTCAACAGATAGAGAAAATATGTGTGTGTATACTAACCCATGCATTTGCTCACATCTATAAATATTTCTGCACATGCCATCTGTGCCTGTTCAGAACTATCTATGAGTTCATACCAGTGACTCTCACTTTCATTTAAACCAGTTGGATCATGTTTGCCTCTGTCATGTTTATCTGTAAAACTTCACCCCAGCATCAAGAAACCTGCTGCCTACATTTACTTACTACTCAGGTCCCTTAGACACATGCAGTAGCATCCAGATATCTCACCTGCATCCCAAGGGTAGATAATTTATCATTTGTAGGTCACGTTTATATACAGCTCCTTTTGTCTTCATCTTACTGGCTTTGGTAACTTTAAATCTCTTCACAGACAACATTTGTGTCATAATTTGTTATACAGTGAGATCACTTATATAGTGAGATTGTACCTTAAGATGAAACAGAAGCCAGCATATTACTCTATCTCATTTCATTGCAGGTGCCAGAATATTTAAAATGCAATTGCATTTTGCATTTCAGATTCTGAAGTACTTACAGCTCCAAGCTTAATGAATTTCTATAATCAAAGAGTTTGTTCACAGTGTGCACTCACATATATGCACATGTGAACCATGCCTACCCGTTATCCACTCATGTAACCAAATCTTACAGAAATGTAAATGTTGTAATATTTCATATTGCACTTTCTCAGAAGATACACTATTTCTTAGTGAACAGGCATCAGAAAGAATAAAAGAATATACATTAGCCTACCAGTGGTGACTCTGCCTCTAAGGATTTGAGTTATTTCTCTTCTTATCTTTCCCACATTTTAACACAAAATCAAAGGAAATACTGCCTTGGGGACTCCATTTTCTATAATTGTTGGATCAGTTCTAACTGAGGTCTGAGCAGGTTAGTGCTGAGAACAGAGTGGGAAGCTACGCTTTGCTTCTGGGACTTAGATCTTTGACCTACAAAGGGACAGCAGCCTCTAGGGGAAGTGTCACTAGGTCCCTCAACCAGTTTTATATACTGATTGAAGATTAGTATCCCAAGACAACCACAAACCATTTCAAGCATGTCTTCAGTCCGGCATCCAGCAGGCAGAGGCAGGTGGATCTCTGAGTTCAAGGCCAGACAGGTCTACAGAGTGAGTTCCCCTCTTAAATAAACTAGAAGTCACATAGGAGATATAATGGCTGTTCTTGGGCTGGGGGAAGGAAAGGATTGGCAAGACATGCTAACAGGTACAAAATTTCCATTAGAGAAGTAACACCAAGTACGTCATAGTGATTGTAAGTAATTGTGTATTAGATACCCCCAAACTGCTTAGATGATAGGTTTTTGGCGTGCCATTAAAAAATGGAAAAATGGGCTGGAGAAACGGCTCAAAGTTAAGAGCGCCTACTGCTCTTGCAGAGGACCTGAGTCTGATTCTGAGCACCCATGGCTTACAACAAACTATCTGTAACTCTAGTTCCAGGGGATCTGACGCCCTCTTCTGTCCTCTAAGACCATAGTACTCAGATGGTGTACTGACGGACACGTGTACAAACAAACCATTCATTCACCTAAAACAAAGCAAACAAACTAAAAAGTTTTCTAATGGGAAATTAGTCAAGTCAACTAAATTATCAATAGTGGCTCAAATATATCATAGCCTACACACATCAAAATAACATGGTGATTATTACAGCACTATATAATTTTTATCATGCTAAAAGTGGTCTGTGGAAGCCTGCTGGAGTCAACTGATGCTTAGAACTATATATGGGCTAAAACTGGGAGTGATAATCCAAGTGGAAGCATTTACAATAAGTTCTTAATATTGATTTAAATGTTAATCCAAACAGGGGACAACTATAAATAAACACTTATTTTTATATTAATTAGGAAATCCATAACTAATATCTTAATATGTTCTTCAACATGGTATCCTTTTCCCTTACACAGTCAGTCTATTTATACTGTATTTGGCATGCTGGTAGCAAATAGATTTATGTTTTGGTGTTCTGATTTTGAAATCAGATTGATTGATAAAGAGGCTATAGTCTCACTCTTGTGTCTTTTTTACAATGGTAAAATTCTGAGCCTGTATGAGCCAGCTAGCAACTGTCTCTTAGCTCAGTTACCATTTCCAGGGAAATCCACTTGCACGAACCAAGCTTGTATCTTCAATTTAGCGATCTGTAAGCACGGGGCAGCAGAACATCCCTGAGCTGGGGAATGAGAGGCTTTGCTATCAACTTTACCACAATGAGTAGTGTGCTCTAGGGAAAGCCAGTCTCTGTCTGAGACACTTGAACTCCCTCAGAGCATTCAAGAAGCCAGCTGTGTTCTCAAGACTTTATGAGCCCAGGTCTCAGAATACATGAGCACACTTGAGTCCTCAGGACTTGAATTCTCTGTCCCTTCCTCAGAACACAAAGCAGGCTTTGTGGAGCTTGCGCATACGTGGAGGGGGCGGGCGTCTGGGAGCAGATTCGGAATAATTTCCTGTGTAGCTTGAACCCTATCTCCTTGAGTTTCTTCGGTCCTCCCTTTGAATTCAATTTTATCGCTTTCATCAATTTCCATCTTTATCCACGCCCATACCATTTTGTCAAGGCAACAGGCAGCCTGAGAAAATGAAACGCAACTCTGAGAGAGAGAGAGAGAGAGAGAGAGAGAGAGAGAGAGAGAGAGAGAGAGAGAGAGGGAGAGAGAGAGAGAGAGAGAGAGAGAGAGAGAGAGAGAGAGAGAGAGAGAGAGAGAGAGAGAGAGAGAGAGAGAAGAGGAGGGCTTTGGTGTTCGAACTGCTGCTGATAAGCTGCTGGGCCACTGGACAGCCTGTGCATTATTTCAGATGCCACTGTCTCTCATTGTTCCACGTAAAGGCAGCAGCTTAAGAAACACTCGCATGGTTCTCAGACTTTCCTGAGTGGATCTGGGAGAGAGGGAAGGTGAGGGGGAAGACATGCCGCAGAGGAGGGAGGGGAAACCTCAGTCGGATGTAATATGTGAGAGAATTTTAAAAAGGAAAAGAAAGAAAGATAATGAAAATTAAAAAAAAAAAAAAACCCATGATCACGTTCTGATTATTTCTATGAACTGGTCAGTCCATCCCCAAATGCTAACGACCCCAAAGAGTAGATGTCTGTCTGGAAACATCAAGCATGCCTCTTGCACTGTGAACATGCCGACATTTACATGGATCTATTACAATGTGATTTTCCAAGCCTTTCCCCATCTTATGTTTAAGGCTGCACATCTTCCAAACCAGCTAGCAGCTTCCTCAAGTGTCTTGGCAGACTCTTTTCCTATTGCTAATTTTAACAATTTAAATAAAAATGTATGCCTCCTACCTTAATTACCTATCACACCTTTTAAAAAAATTTATTTATTTTATGTATATGAGTACACTGTCCCTCTCTTCAGACACACCAGAAGAAGGCATCAGATCGCATTACAGATGGTTGTGAGCCACCAAGTGGTTGCTGGGACTTGAACTCAGGACCTCTGGAAGAGCAGTCAATGCTCGTAACCACTGAGCCATCTCTCCAGCTCCCCATTACACTTTCATAAAACTTTTGTGTACTGTATGTCACCACTAAAAAGTCTCATCTTAAAGTTTTATAAGACCAAAACTTGCTATGTTCTTTCTGTATTATTTAGTTTTGTAATTTATTTATCTTTGAAATCACATTTGTGATTTTCAAATGTACATTAAGGGACCACACGAAAGTCCCTACCATCAAGATATGTGTCAACAGTGATAGGCACGCAGTGAGGTTAGGTAGTGCACAGATAGTATCAGGAAAGGAGGGCTCTGGGGATGGGCTCGTCCCTCAGGAACTCTGGACTCCACTTCCTCTTTCCCTGATAAGGGCTGCTGAGGGAAGAGCCTCCTTACGATTTAAATTGCCACATAAAAATTTGAGGCATCTGGGCTTGGTTTAGGGTAATGCTATTTCCTCCTGGTCAAAAAAATAAATAAAATAAAATAAAAAAATAAAATAAAATAAAAGTACAATCTAAGTTCTACATCAGGTCCTGGTTGGAGATCTGGCATTCTAGACAATCCCAAACATTCTGCCCTCTCATGTCTTCTTTTAAAGAGTTAATCTTGTTGGGACTGTCAATCACTTGGTCAGAAGTGCAAACTCCACCCCCTCCAGTAAATCAGCTTCTCCTAAAGACAGGCAGAAGGAAGAGAAAAGACAAGTACTCTCTTGATGAGATAATGTGTTTTCCCTTTTCTGGAGTCCCTCTCTCAATGCAGCTGCTTGAAGAGCCTCTGTTCTGTAGGAGTTGGGCATGGGGGGCTGCCCACTTCAGAAAAGCTAAAGAGTAACTTTTTTCTTTCTATCCTCCCCTTTCAGATACTGCTCAAAGCCTGGACATGCGTTCCTGGACATTGGGCTTTTCCCTGGCTCTCCAGAGAAAGGCCTCTTCCCACCATGCACCTGCTTAAGAAACTCCATTCCTAGACCCGCAGGAGTCCTTAGACCCTAGCTGAAAAGGCGTGGCTTTCTGTCTCCTCCATCCACTGCCTTCAAGCATCTGCCAATATTTACAGTTCATCTGCACTGTTGTTTTTCTCTCAGATTTTAATGGAAATTCTTCCACTAACAAGAGTGAGAACTAAAAGAGTAAAACCCCACTTGCTCCAATAATATATGGCACCCAATATGAGGCCTCTAAATTTCCCCAGTAACAATGATGAAAGAATAAAACAGTCTAATAAATTATGCTTGAAGTCATTCAATTGAAAGCATATCTTTCAGCTCATAAATAACCAAAGACTAGCTTTGGGGTGGAAAGAAGCCCACTTTAGGAAAACTCCTAATAACTTCATTGATTTAACAACTGATTGCAAATGTAGAAGCCAATTCAAGCAAGCAAGAGGTTACTAGACGCTTAATAATGGCCCTGTCTAAAGCGTTGTTAAAATATATTTTATAACCAAGTTAACGCATACACCATCATTAGATACTTTGGACCCGTAGATATTTGGTTTTTTAGCAATACTGCTTAAATAATTAACGCTAGCTAGAAAAAAAAAAGAGAGAAAATAATATTTCTTCATCAGCTTGAAATATCTTGAGGTTTAAAATGCTGAGGAAAATAAACATGAATTGAATAACAGGTACATCATCTAATGGGAATCTTACTACATGTGGTTTACTAATCTGATGGTAACTCCCCTGAGTACTGGGCAGAATTTACACTCAGCAGTGAAAGTCTGCGAAGACTAGTTTTAATCTTAACATTGTTTCTAAGTCATCAGACCCAGGAAAGGCTGGAAGGTGACAAAGTCATAATTTGGTTGCATTGTTTATGAGTTCCAATGCCAATTCCCATATCCCGCCACAGTATCTACCCACTGGGGCAATCCTGAATTGGGAGGGTTAGGCCCTCTTGTTTCACTTCTGTTTTGAATGTGATTTCCATTATAGCCAAGGATTAAGTTAAGTCCTTCTTCTATTAGGCCTGAGATTTGAGTTTTCCCACAAGAGATAGGATTTGCTCTGGTGCACACCATCTCAACCCCTGACCCGTGTGATTACTGTGAGTCACTTCATTTCTCTACTTACTGTCTTCTAATGGCCAGAAATTACGTCAGGCACTGAGCAGTCACAGAGCCTTGAGGACTCCTTAACTTCCTCTCCCATAGTCCAAATGGACAGTTGAGAGACAGCTAGAGTGAGGAGTGCCAGAAAGTTCTACAAAAGAACGTGAAAAATTAAATTTTGCGTTGGAAGCCCTGTGAATTCCCCACCAAGTCATCTGGGATGATTAAGGCTTAATTAACAATGGATGGTGCTAAAAGCAAAATCGCAAACAGGAGATACACATTTTATTTCCTTTGACACATTTTATTATAAGATAAATAAAGTATTTAAATTTTTTTTTTAAATAGAAAAGTTCAGAGTACATTGAAAGCACCCTAGCATCCTCTCTTTAAACACCAATCCTCTGGTCTGTGCCCACTTAGTCATTAAAGATTCCATCTTTGCCATCTTGTCATAGCGTTATTTAGAGAATCTTCAGTACTTTTCCATAGAATGAAAAGCATCAGGAATTCCTCAAGTGCCAAACCTCCCCAGCCATCCCATAATAATAACCTCCCTGCCTAACCACATTCACACTTTTAAATAGTAAAGGATCATTTGTCTTTATGACAAGGGAAATCCTTTTTCCCCCTTAAGAACACACCTCTATGTTTGTTTTCCCTGCATTTGTCAGTGTATACCATTAACACACCCTTCAGTCATTCAGCTTCTCTTCCCAAATTGCCTGTGTGCTCTCCTTTGTTGAAAAGCATTACATTTTTGAAACCCTCTTTTCATTTCTGTTCCCTCATTCATTGAACTTCATTCAACATACAGTGGTTTGCCCTCTCAAGTTCCTGATTTCATCAGAGTAAGAACTGGCTCTACGGTAGTGGAAAACCAAAGCAGAGCTGTGAGTAGACAGCAGAGGGCTGCTTAGCACAGTCCCTCTTTCTCTAAGAGCATCTTCAGAATTTCGATGCTTTCCTTACAGAGATAACCATCTAAGTAAGCAGCTCACTGGTTAGAGATAACTATTTAAAAACCTTGAAAATTAATGAATCTTGACTAGAGAGGTGCTGAGGAGTTAGCACCAGCTGCTCTTGCAGAGGACCTGGGTGGACTCCCAGCACCCACAGGGCAGTTATAGAAGGTAGCATACAGGAGATCTGATGCCCTCTTCTGGCTCTCTCAGGCACCAGACACACACAGTGCACTTAGACACATGCAGACAAAGCACTCATACCTAATACACACACACACACACACACACACACACACACACACACACACACACACACAATCCTAATAAAAATAAACCAAATAAACCAAAAACATTGTATTTGTTCAGAAAGAGAACCAAAGCTATACAGAAGGGAAAAGACAATGCTTGAATGTCTAATTGCCCCTTAGAATAAAACATTGTTATTCTCTGGATGTGGGGACTTTCCCCACACATTTTGCACTGGAGTCTGCATTTTGCCAGCTCCTGTTTGGTGCTCACACAGCTTCTCTGGGGGATCTGGAACTTGATGTCATTCAGGCACTCACTGCATTCATAAAATTTAGTTGTTTTCCCTTTTGCTCAGCTAAAGTATGTCTCCCTCATTTTCTAATAATTGATTTCAGTTGCTTCCTCCAAAGTTGGTTTGAGAATGCACTGCATTTGCCCAAAATGCATAGCTAAGTAAATATCAAAAGGAATCTATAGTTCAGAGTGTCTGGTCTATTCATTTACAGCGAAATGCAATACAATTTTAACAAGGGTCACTGTAGCACAGGAATGGTGGGAGGCACCAAACAGCTGCAGAAATAGTAGATAGACTCAGATCTCAGGAAGCTTACGGTCTACTGAGGGGAGACAGCCACAGGGAGAATGAAAGCTGGACAGAACTATCACTGCAGATGAACAGTGGGATACAATGACGTTTTGGCAGATGGCAAAAATCACTCTCCACTTTCCAGACCTGAAACTAGCAGTGGAAAGAGCAAAATACAAGATTAATACACAGAGTGAACAAGAGCTGTGTGCCAGGTGCTTTTTGAAAACCTGAGTAGCAGGCTATTAACAACCAGTTTTTTTTACTTTTGAAAGTCTTCATTGGAAAGACAAATGAGAGGTAGCTAGAAGATGACAGACAGACAGACAGGATAGGACAGGGTAGGACAGGACAAGATGAGACAGACAGACAGTTCTTTTAAATGATTGGTAAATAAAAGATAGATAAATAGATAGACTGATAGATAGGATGATGATGATGATGATGTATGTGTGTGTGTGTGTGTGATAGGAAATAGGCATACATACATACATACATACATACATACATACTACTTATCAAAGGGCAATTTCAGGAAAAGAACAGTGCTACTGGTAGAGGTTAGAGTCCTATATTAGGCATAGAAAGGTATCCCTGACAAGGAAAGTCTTTAAACTCTGCCCTTAAGAAAGTGAGAAGCAGGATATACAGATATTTATGGGGAGAACTTTGAAGCTAAGCTTAGGTTTCACTTGGGAGATCTTAGAGTAAGAGGCAGACAGGTAAGACTTGAAAGGAACAAGTTATGGAATACAAAGTTAAGCAGCCAATGCTAAAGCCTTTGTAGCAGAGGATAGAATTTATCACAGATTATAACAACAGAACAGTAGAGTCAATGGCATTTGACACTTCTGTATGACGATGGACAGTTCTTATCCTATCTTTCTTTAAAGCATATATGTGAAGCAAACAGCTTTAGAATTGGAGTGCAGAGAGTGTTTCCTTTTAGGATAATAAATGAACTCTTCGAAGGGTCAAGGTAGTGGACCCCTTTTAAAATTGAGGTAGAATTTTCAGTGATAACATCACCCTCATTGGATGCTAGGTCCCCATGGCCTTCTTCTCATCACCCCATGGTCATGGTGAGAAGAAATGGTGTAATCCTAAATGCTGCTTCCTGAGCTGTGCATAATAACATTCTTTGTGTGACTCAGGAGACCCATGTCCTTGGCCAGAATGGATGGAGCTATTCCAGTGTAAGTCATTATCTTGTAAAGTGAGACAAGCCAGAGAATCTTCTTCCTGTGGGTAATAGAATGCTGTGCTGAAAAGGGTGCACACGGGCCATGGGGACGATGGGAAACAAGCAATAGGTTTTAAGCAGAATATTGTTTCAGAATATTAAAGGGTTACAGTGGCTTAGGATGTAAAGACGCTTATAGAGGACAGCTCACACTTTCTGGACAGACATATAACACACGACCTTATAAATTCTATTTATTTATTCAGACAACATATAGAAAGCATACCCTCATGTGCTTAAGAGTGCTTCAATTATCTGAGATACAAATCTCCTTTCTGAATATTGGAATGAAGACCATAGGGAAGATCCAATCTCATGGTGGTTTGAATAAGGATGGCTCCCATAGGTTCATATATTTGAACACTTAATCACCACAGAGTGGAACTCTTTGAAAGGATTAGAAGGATAGGAGGTAATGGCTCTGTTGAAGGAAGTGTATCATTGGAGGTGGACTTTGATGTTTCAAAAGCCCATGGAAGGCCAAGTCTCTGTCTTTCTTCCTATGTCCTTCTCTGTCCCTCTCTCTCTGTCCCTGTCTGTCTGTCTGTCTGTCTGTCTGTCTGTCTGTCTGTCTGTCTCTGTCCCTGCTCCCTCTCCTTCCTCATCCTATGGATCAGGCTGTAAAGCTACCTCTACAGCACCATGTATGCCTGTGTGCCACCATGCTCCCTGACATGATGATAATGGACTAATGGACTAATCTCTGAAATTATAAGACCACAGTTAATTGCTTTCTTTTATAAAATTGCCTTGGTCAAGGTATCTCTTCACAGCAACAGAGCAGTGACTAAAACACATTTCCATGGGTATCTCCAACATTCATCAATGGAATATTGGCAAGTTGGATGTCAAATGATCATAAATGCTTAAAGTATGTTAAAGGGACAGAGTAGCATAGACACGCAGAGACAGTGGAGGCAACTGAGACTTCTCAAGGAGGTACATGTGAGCAGATTCCTGGAAAACAGCAGGGGGAAGCAACCATTCTGTGTGTAGTGATGAGGAAGTGGAAGCATAAAGAGTATTTGTCTAGCAGAGCTCTTGTCCACATCTATACGTAGCAGGCATGGAGATATGAGCTAGGAGTTGACAGCTGAGGCAGTGGGATTTCGTTGGCCATTTATGCATAAACTATGCATCTTATGTTCCTCTTCTATGCACATGGTAATAAAGAAGAAAGCCACGGGGTTTCAGAAGAACAAAGAGAGGGGGCAGACATGAATGAGTTAAATTTCACAAAACTGGCCACTGTATTAGAAAGGCATAAAAATGTGTGAGGCTGGAGGGCCAGAGTCAGTGTGTTCAAGTCTGTGATGGCCAGAGGCAGTGTGCGCAAGAGGAGGGGCCCAGCTGGAGTAGGTAATGAGCAAATGGAAAAATACTACTTTGGTTTCTGACCTAGCAAGCCTGATGGCTTTGAAATACTTTGAAAGTTTTTCTCGGCTTTGAGAATAACATCTGCTTTGAGCCTTTGCCCTCTCCTGTAGCTTTCACGTTCCGGTGACACTCCAGGCTCTGATCTTGATGACAAACCAACTGGAGAAATGAACCATCCCACATGAGTTGTCCCTGGTCATCCAGCTCCTGTCCTTTCATACACTAAGGTGTGAATTCAATATGTAGGTTTTAAAAAACAGACTTTAGGGCATCCTTCTGTTTTAGGGAACTTGGGGATATTAGAGGTTCAAAAGTTCCAGTCCTTTCCCAATACTGACTTTACAGGACTTCCTGGATAGTGATGGCATTAAGGTGTGTAGCCTTGTTTCTCCTACTTACAATTGCTAGACTTCCATAAACACAGATTACATTAATCCATCATGGTAACTGACTGTCCATTAAAACATCTATTTTCTTCAGAACTTCGAGGATACCTATGGGTTGAAATTGATCATAGCATATCATGTCTAGTTTTAAATAGTTCTTATTTATTGCAAAAAAAATTTAAAGCACAAAACATTAAAACATAAGAATGCACGAATTAACTGTTAGACATCAAAGCTAGTATACAGACATATGTCACATATATATATTAATATATGCACATGTGTGTATATGTTTAAACAGAAATATATCTTTCAAATACTAAAAGATAAAATACATTGTTTTGGTGTCACTGCTAGGAGTTATTTAAGAGCCCTCAGACTCAGACATACATGTGAAATATGATCGAATAGGAAAATTGGCATAGTTGCAATTTTTGTATATTGTTCTTATTATTACTCATTTCAGCTTTGTAAATTACAATTAATCAATCAACCAACTAATCAATCAATCAATAAATCAATCAATCAGGAAGTTCTCCATAGTAATCTCCCTTCTATTGTTAACATCAGCTAGTACCATGTACCACAGCATCCTTTCCCCCAGCCCTTGAGGGCAACAACTCTTTCTGCCCTAAGGAGTGCCTGGACCACAGGAGTGTATGGTAGGTTCTTACTGTGATTTAATATAATCCCAGACACCAGAAATGGAGGGTCAATACTCTAACCCCAACCAGTCAGAATAACAGAAATGCTCCTCGTTACATTATCCTAACCAATGTATTATTTTCCAATGTTCAGGCTGACAAAATGTCCACATTCAAAAGAGGGTAATTTAAAAACTTATTTCTGTAAATGAGATTTCAATATTCAATTTACATGCAGTATCTATATGAAAACATGTTTTGTGACCAAATCCCATCTTATTAGTGTAATAAATGCCTACTAATTAATAGTTCATTCAACCATTCATGATCTACTCTATATCAGGTTACTTGATTATAGCTAATCAGGATGACAGTCTGCTCTTTTCACACACCATTTTTCATTTTCCATGGGATAATGGCTAGAAGGATACTGTTCCTGTTGTTTATGCCTTATGATTAGAAAAGCAAACATTCAATCCTCCTTGAGCAAATAATTCATATGAAACCTAGACATGGCATACATTATATTTATCTGACCAATGTGTAATCATTAGTCTTGATTTGCATGTCAGTATAGTGTGTATGTAATGTGGTATATGTATGTGTAGTATGTGTGTAGTGTGTGTATGCATATATGTACAATGTGTATAGTGTAGTGTGTGTGGGGGGGTGTGGGTGGATGGAGTGGCATAGATTTTCAAAACTTCCACAGTAAATTTAAATATATAATATTTATATATTTATATATAATATAATACCCCCATCAGTAAAACAACCAACAAATAGCTACTAATGCAATACTTAAATTATGCCTGCTTAGAAAATAGATTGCAGGGCCTGGAGAGAGGGCTCGGTGGTTAAAGCACTTGTTAGTCTTGTAGAGGATCTAGGTTCACTTTCCAGCACCCACAGGATGTCTCACAGCTGCACATAGCTCTAGTTTTAGAGGATCTGATGCCTTCTTCTGATCTCTGCAGGCACCAGACATTCATGTGGTGCACACACACACACACACACACACACACACACACACACACACACACACAGAGAGAGAGAGAGAGAGAGAGAGAGAGAGAGACAGAGACAGAGACAGAGACAGAGACAGAGACAGAGACAGAGACAGAGGCAAAATACTCTTATAAATTTAATTAAATCACACCAATAATTTTAAGAAAAATGGTAATCTAAACTAGTGAAGATAAAATGCCAATCAAAGTACTATGTGGGTTTCGCTACAGCAAGGACTCAGAGAAGAAATACATGGACTATTTGTCCTATGACCCCCAACTCTAGCACTGAATAGCTATAAGGCCTGTAGCAGTGGCCCACAGTCAACACCCAGGAGTAGTCGTTGCCTGCTGTGATGGATGCAACAACTCTTTAGGAATGCCTTGTATCAGCCTAAGTCTACACAGGGAAGAAGCATACAGGACTGAGTATGGCTTTATCTCAGATTATGGAGCGCCCACAGTCTTTGAGAAGAGAATGAGAAAGTGCAGGCAGTGGCGAAGGTGCAGTGACAATGATGTGATATTTGGGGAGGAGTTAGGACGGATGATGTTAGATGAAACTCAAAGTCAGAAATCAACAAAGAGAAACCATGACTTCAGAACAACAGCTTGGTCCCATCCTGTTGATTTTAAAGGGGGATCTGGGCTTGCTTTCAATCTGAGGCCAGTCCTGTGTTCTCTTCTGAAAATCGACACTAGCACATTCAAGAAAGACATCAACCTGCTAACATACCCTTTGGCTGTAACATAGAAAGGTAAGAAGGCTCTTCTCAGAGACTGGAGGACTTGATGCGTGGTTGTTCACAGAGCGTAGATGGCTTCACACCTGATGGCTGAGCAAATACTGAAATAGCTGGCAAACACTTTCCAGTTGTCTACAGTTTTCCATTTAGATTCTTCTGTTTTCCCTACTGCCCGATGAGTGATTCACCAATAATCCCAAAAGGATTTGCCAGCTCATGCAACAATAAAGACAATTATCAGGTGAAAGGAAGGTTGCATACAGAGCTTTCAGTCTGAGGACTATCGGACAGGAGCAAGTGAAGTGTGTGAATGTAGCTTGGCTCAGTTTCCTGTTTGACAGAGAGCCCAATGCATCACCACTCTGAAACAGCCAAACACTTAATATTCTATCTACTCAGAAGTAGCTGGCAGCTGGAGGTTTCCTAGCACTAAGTCACGGCACAATAAATTTCAATATCCACCATCAATGTGTCATCTTTCATAACATAAGTACTACTTGGGTCACTGCAACCCTTCAAAGCTCAAAAACCTATCCTTCAGACTGTTAATCAGACTTCTGGGGATGCTGTCAATATGTGGAACATTTCTGCCAGGTGTAATTCTGTTGAACCTTCCTTGAGATTCATCTGAACTCTTCAGTTGAGCTCCTGTCATTTTTAAATGCCACTCTTAAATGGAAACATCCGAATTTACTTACACAGTGGATTTGAGGTTTAAGAAACATTATGCACAACTCTGAGAAAACCAGGATTGCAGACTTATATAAATGTCACCAAGGAAGAACCGCATAGACAGATTCAGGTGACTCTGAATATTTCCTTCTCCCCTGCCCTTCCTACAGCTAAAGAGATGTTGCTTGGGATCCCGTGGAATGTGGAGTGAAGGAGGTAGCAGCTTGTTCTCTTGGTTATCAATCTGTGACCAAACCTAAAACCCAAGAAATCACTGCTCATTTATTCAACAGCTCAGTCACTGCTCAACAGAACAGAACAATCAAGTTTCTCATCCAAACATAAGCCAAGTGGGGTACGTTAAAAGGAAGAAAGCAGCATGAGGAAGTCCTGTGTGATGGAGAGAAATAAGTCTGGGGTCTGGGCACCACAGCTTCTTTTGAGTCTTAGTTGCCACTCAATATTCCCTGTTAAATTTAAGCCTGTTGAGTGTTTCTTAAAATGGAGATTATAGCACTCTGGGGAAGAAAGTTTTCTATTGGTTTTTAAACTTTTGACAATTTCATACTTGTATACGGTGAACTTTGATATATCCACTTCATTACTTTCCTCTGTCTCCGTCTCTGTCTCTGTCTCTGCATCTCTTTCTCTGTCTCTCTGTCTGTCTGTCTCTGTCTCTGTCTCTCTCTCTCCTGATGATCTCCTTCTTCTGAGTTAGTCCCTCTCCATTCTTTACCCTCTCCTTGTGCAAGTCGTATGCCAGTGGTCACAGATGCCATATGTTTGTGACTGCAACATCCATGTCGCATCTAGAAAGCAGTATTTATCTACACTCTTCCCTGTCATCTGGCTTTCCCAGCCTAACCATAGTCTTTTCTGCAATGTTCCCTAAGCTGCAAAGGGAGAGGTAAAGATGCCCAGTGATGGGTAAGCACTCATGTCACTCATTGTCAGTTCTTTGATCAGCTCTGAGTCTCAGCATCATCCACTGCCCACTGCCAAAAAGAGGTTTCTCTGACCAATGTGAGCAGTGCACTAGGCTAGGAAGCAGTGGGCACACTGCTCTAGCTGAATCTTCGTGAAATATAATTATACACAGTGCCTGCTCTACCTAGAAATATGCCCACACAATAGGTATGAGGACACTGTTGGGAGTGATTAACAATAAAAGCAGTTGGGCTGGCGAGATGGCTCAGCAGATAAGAGCACTGACTGCTCTTTCGAAGGTCCTGAGTTCGGATCCCAGCAACCACATGGTGGCTCAGAGCCATCCATAATGAGATCTGACGCCCTCTTCTGGTGTGTCTGAAGACAGCTACAATATATTACACCGGAGCGAGCTGGGCCAGAGCAAGCAGGGCCCGCAGAACTCCTGAATTCAATTCCCAGCAGCCACACACATGATGGCTCATGGCCATCTGTACAGCTACATTGTATTCATACATATAAAATAAATAAAATAAATCTTTAAAAAAAAACAATAAAAGCAGTTGCTGGTGATGTAAATTTAAAAACAAAGAGAACGGATCACATATAAAGACACTGTAGAAACTTTTCTCCAGACTAGACTTGATCTACCGTAAATGAAAGTCAAATATGGAAGCTATAATTTCAGTTTGATACTCTGACCTGAAAATATGCTTGGTCACTGAGAGCCTCCTAATGTCAAGATGCCAGTAACCTTGGCCCAACTGTTCCCTGCAAACTACGAGAGTCATTTTCTCAGGTGGCCACTGATGATGTAAGGCCTTGCTGCCCTTGTGCTCAAGGACCGCCTCTGGTATCCTCTGGCGGTAAGAGGAGAACAGGGCCATGTCTATTTCACTGGGTTTTCCTGGAGCTCGTACAGTACCATGTCTGGTAAAATGAAATGGTTTTGATACTGATCATGATTTTCATCATCTGAGCTATGATAATATTTATTAATTCTTAATAACTTTTGAACAACTCCTCTAGCATCAGAAACAAATTACAAAGTGCCATTGGAGCTGACTTTTAGAGACCTTGGAAAATTCTAGATGGCTGTTTCTCAAGATGTAGTTCTAGTGTTTCCCAGGGTCCCGGGGATACAACAAGGAATAGAAAGGAAAGGAGTTGTAGACCCAGAGGGATTTGGCACTGTTTTCCTTCTAAATGACTTCCCGTCTCACAAGGACACTAGGGTGTTAGATCATAGCATCAGCTAGATTTATAATTTTCAAAATATAAAGAAAAACACTTTGCACATATTTCTTCTCGATAACATAGAGACTGACTTGGAGGGAAATCATGGCAGTGATTTTGGAGGGCAGCAAAAAGACTGAAGAAGAGGACAGGTATGGTCACTACTCACAGTGACTTTTTCTACTAGAATGCCCCCTTCTAATGAGAAGATGGCCCAGAATAACAAAGCTTATTTCTTTGTATCTTAGGATGATTGACATCCCTTTTGAGTAAAAGACACAGGAGCTACATACGACCAACATCTTGTCGAGTCATAACGTCATTTCTTTTATAGAGTGTCTACTTAGGAATTCATCCTCAAGTGACTTTAAATAGCCTACTCATGAGTGTACATAAAGTTCTTAGCATACAACTGAACATCTAAAATGAAGGCAATAGTATTTTTGCAAGAATAAATTACTTACGAGAAGTTATAAAGAACCGCCAGAACGTACTTCATCAATCCATTGAAACTATTATTTCATTTTTAAAACAAGTTCTTCAAGGTGGGTTTGGGCATTTGGCATGTATAATTGATCTGTAATAATCAGGTCAAACAAGGAGTAATCCATGCCTGGTAAACAGCTGTGCTGGGTTTAAATGAGAAATACCCCACAAAGGCACAGGCTTTGAACATTTGGCCCTCAGTGACTGGCACCACACAGCTCACGGAAGTTTAGCCCATGGGGCCTTGCTGCAGGAAGTACATCATGAGGGGTGGACTTGGAGTGTTTAAAGTGCCACCCCACTTCCAGTTACCTCTGCTTTGTGCCTGCATTTGAGACATGAGTCCTCAGTCTCCCCCTCTTGCTGCCAAGCATAACCTCTGCTTGCTGCTGTGCTTCGCATGTGCACCATGGATTCATCCTTCTGTAACCAGAAGCTCAAATAAACTCTTTTATAACTTGTCTTGGTCACAGTGTTTTACCACAGCAACAAAAAAGTAGCTAATAAGCTAAATAGGAAGACAAGATCTTGGCAAGAATTTTTAGTATTTGATGAATCTGTTCATTTAATATGCACTTGTTCTGAGCAACTCTGGTGAAGGCATTCACTGGATCTAACCAATAACAACAACAACAAAGGATTCATAGATTCATCTGTAACTTTGAAAACAAACATTAGGCATTACTGAACATGGTATTGCAGAGCTAATGGCCAGAAGGAAATAGTTACAGTGAATGAACTAGTGATCATAAATGTACTGTCACTCAACACTGACATCTCTCAGCTCCAGAGAAGTCAGAGTTCCATATTGATTAAGTCTTATATCCAGGTGGGAAAACGGCCAAGAATGGTATCCCTCAGAAGGATGAAACTGAAATATCACGTTTGAGGGCATTGTGGACTACACAGCCAACCTCAAGGCCAACTGAGCTAGACAATGAAGACATATGTCAAAACCAAGGGCTACAGATTTGGTTGAGTGCCTACCATGCACAAGTTGATGTGCATAATCTTGAGCACTGAACCAACCAGCAGCAGCAACAACAACAACAATCTAATGGGAAACAAAGAAGAAAAGAGGCATCCTCATCTTCATCTTTCATAAAGAGTTTACCAAGACAAAGAAATAAATCATGAAAATTCTATGTAAAATTATCCAGTTTATCTCATATTAAAGATATTTCTTCTGTCATCAGCTTTTATTCTCTAGTAAGCACAGGCTTGTATACAAGTACTTTGACTTTCATTCCTTTCTCTAACACTAACAGGCAAGGATGCTAACTTACTACTCATTTGGATTTCTAAATGAGGCTGGAAGCATTGCAAATAATCATTCTATTATAAAAAATAAATGATAAACTTTCTCTGTACATTAAACAGACTACAGATATGCAGTAATTGAAGAAAACATAGAGACTGAGGCAGGCTAGTTAACAGATCTCCCAGATCCCCGTGAAGCCCTCAGTCTCTCACAGGGAAGGAATCTGAGCCTAAATTCTGTTTCTATCACCTACTAGGAAACCTATGTCACTTAACTTCTAATGCTTCTATTTACAGGCTGGTGTGAGGCAAGGAGGATGCTTGTGTATGCTGGGTGCAGAATAGGCACTTGGAAACTGCCGTCTGCTTTTGCAGTGACTTGCAAATCAGTGGTGTAGGGGGAAGAGGAAGTTAGAAAAGGAAGAAATATTTGGGGAAAAGACTCTTACCTTCTAAACACCACCTCTAAAATTCATGACAACTTGACACTACCAAGACTCATTTAAAATATGACACACTTAAAAATGTTCCTGAAATCTAAACAGCCCACTCACTGAAATTAAATTGTAAAATAAAAAAAATAGTAATTTCACTATATTATAAATAAAGAGTAGATGACACCAAATATGCACACCTACCTGGTGAGTCACTGGGAGTACTGTCCCTGGTTGGGACATACCTAAATGGCATCACTTCCCCAAAACAGGTCTCATCACAATTAGAAGTGAGGTACTGTGCTGGCCTTTGAGGCCAGCAGCAGCACACTCTGCATCATAATTCTCGTATGCCGAGAGAGTCTATAAGAATTCATCAGATGCATCTTCCACCATCAGAGTCTGCGGATAGTAAGCTGATGAAGGCATCATGCTGTGTGGAGATCATAGCTTTGGTACCAAGCTGCAGCTGACCTTCCTGCAGACAGTCCTAGAGCAAACCAGGATGCTGGGGTTGTTATCCCCAGTAGGATTCCAGAGCTACATTCCCCTGTCCTAAAGATGACAGGCATGGAAAATTCACTGCTACCCCTCCTGTGAAGGCACCAACCTCCATGACAGGAGTCCCAGGCTTTCCAGAGAAGAAAAGATTGCTTTCTGCTATTGCCTGACAATTCTTTTTGATATTATGGGATGTATTCTACATGGAAAAGTCCAGTCTGTAAAATAGAGAAAGAAAAAATAATAAAGCAGAAAATATATGCCTAAGTAAAAGTGTGTGCCTTTTCATGTCAGGTTTGTGCCTATAATCTTAGCACTCTGGATACTGAGTCAGAGGTTGAAGGCAAATTTGGGCTACATAGTGAGTTCCTGGCTACCCAGGGCTACATAGCAAGGTCCTGCTTTGAATAAAACAAAGAAAAATGAAACAAAATGTATGTTCTTAAAGTGAGGGAAGGACAAGTATTGAGAAAAATATGTTGCTAGAATAAAACAAAGTTAATGAACATTCTTTAAAAACACATGCCACTACCTCTGGGAAAAAAATCAGAATTTTATACTCTGATTCTTGAAAAATTATGGCTCTAAAATAGCCAGATATGCTAAGCCTGTAAGAGCATTCTGTCCCTACTTTCCCGGCAGTAAACGATCTGGCTGACTGCACCCTGGGAAGCCGTGATAAATTTCTCTGTCTAGTTAAAATACCCCCGTGCTGTGCATAGCTTGGCTGGCCACGATGACTTGGTTCCAAGTTCTAAACAAGAGGTCATATAAATCAACCCTAAACTCTTTACACAAAGCCACAATGAAGACAGTTTTGTTATTGGGTCTCTAAGCAAATTCAGCTTTGGGGAACTATGAGAACACTAAAATGTAGCTTTTACAGTTCCCAAACTAAACTCTTAGTTGTTGTTGTTTTTAATTTTACTTTGTTTTTAAGATTTATTTTTATTTCTATGTGTGTAAGGGCTTGCAAGTATGTATGTACAGCACATGTGTGCCTTGCCTGTGAAATTCAGACAAGGCCTCAGGTCCCTTAGAACTGACAGTTGTCAGACATACTATGAGCTGTATGGGTGCTCCAAAGGGAACCTAGGTCCTCTGGAAGAGCAGGAGGTGCTCCTACCTCACCTCTGAGCCACCTCTTCAGTCTCTTCTCATTCTAGTCTTACTCTCTGCAAAGTAGGGAAACTTACTCCAGTTTGTCTCTCTCTGAATCTTGGTAGATTAATGACTGCTTTACCTGAACCTCATAGACAGCTTCTAATAAATTTCTCATGACCCAGATTGAGAACAAGAATTCAATTTAAATGGGTCTTAAATGCTCAACGTCTGGAATAAGACAAGAAGATGCTGGAGATGAGTTCGTAGTACATTTCACTTTTATCAAAGTAGCGTTTTAAACTCTTTGGAAGAGCATGAGCAGTAGAAGCTACAGAATATATGGTCTTTCAAAATACACTAAAATAATCTGAATGAGTTTAATGCAAAGATAAGCCAAGACAAAGAGAAAAGGTAAAATTTTATTTGTGTTTCCAAATGTAGCAAAGGGATTAAAATGAGAGAGTTTTGTGTTTAATGATATGCTATCATTTTGGGGTTAGCCTAAGGCATTCGTAGTAGTACAGTTTTCACACATCACTTCAGTAGCTGAGCCTTAACACTTCGGTGTGATGCTTAGCCTCACTCTACCTTTCCTAGAAGAAACTGAAGTAAGAATTCTGCTCTGACAGAAGCAAAACAGTTTTGTTGGGAAAGTCCAGCAAAGAGCGCTTGGAAAACCTTACCTGGAACAGTATTAATTTGGAGAAGAAAGCTTCAGGAGACATTGAATCTTTTAGAACACAACTTTCATCAATCAAGTGTTAAGACAACATGGCCGGCATGTAACAGAAATGAAATTAAGAAACGAAGGAAAAAGCATAGATCAGGAATCAGGGCTCTTTCTCTAGCTGAGACCAGTGGTTAACTTACTTCAGTAGATTCAAGCTCTGCCATTAGGCCATGTAGATTCAGGAATGCTAAGAAGGTGACACTGAAGTGACAGGGGATGGCGTCTGCATTTATTGTCCCCTTGTTGGTAATACCTCTCTTTCTTAGTTCCACCTCACCTCCCTTTACTCTATGCTCTTTCCCACAAGTAAAATTTGGCTCCTGTAAGAAAACAGGTCCATCTACCTAACTCTGACACATCAACCTCTTCCCACCTTGATCCCTGCTTGCATCCACCAGGCTGAGCCACGGCATCAACCAGTATTTTGTGCTGATTTGGATCATCAGCTGTCTTTCTTTTTGTTTGTTCCTTCCTTTGACTCTCACAGAAGTGGCATTGAACTTATGTGTGTTTCATAGTGTATTTACATACAATTTCAAATGTTTAAACTCCATGGCTTTAGTGTTATTCCTGTTAAATGAGTGGAGAGCAGCCATTCTGGTCAGCAGTAAAAAGGAATTGTAATTGTCATGGGATCCTCAATGCAGTGCTGCCTTCACTGCCACTGGCTGCTTAGCAGAGGTGCCTTTGAATGTTATCTTACATCTAGTGACAAAAAGGAGTGTGGTAGCTCGAATAAGAACAGCCCCATAAGCTCATATATTTGAATTTGTAGTCATCAGGGAGTGGCACTATTTGAGAAAAATTAGGAGGTGTAGCATTGTTGGAAGAAGTGTGTCATTGGGAGTGGGGGACTTTGAGGCTTCAAAGGCCCATACCCAGTCCCCCCCCCTCTCTCCACGTCTTCCCACTGCCCCTCCCTTTTCAGACCAGGATGTAACTTTTCTCTACTTTTCCAGCACCACACCTGTCTGCTACCATGCTTTCTGCCATGATGATAATGAACTAAGACTCTGAAACTGTAAGCCAGACCCAATTGAAGTTTTTGTTTTATAAGAGTTGCCTTGGTCATGGTTTCTCTTCAGAGCAATAGAACAGTGACTAAGACAAAGACTGAGATTAGATGGAATCTTTGGTTTGAGAGATATTCTAATTTCCTTTCTGTTACTGTAATAAAAGGTGAACCAAATGTAACTTAGGGGGATCAAACAATTTATTTGGCTTACACTTTCTGGCTATTTTTGGTTACAGTGTGCTGCTGAGACAAGTTGGAGCAGGAACCTGAAGCAGAAACTATGGAGGAATGTTGCTTGCTAATCCACTCGCAGGTTCATATCTAGCTAGCTTCCTTTTACAGCTCAGAACTACCTGCCCAGAGAATGGTGCTGCCCACAGTAGGTTGGGCTCTCCTATATCAATCAAGATGGTACACTACAGAAATACTCCTGAGTCAGTCTGATCTGGGCAACCCCTCCACTGAGACTCCCTTCTCAGGTGACTTCAGAATCTGTGAAGGTGATAGTTAAAACTAACTAGAACAAAAGGCTTGTACCATCTTTCTAATTTGGTAAAGAATCTAAATTTCACATAACTAAGGAACAGATAGGATGAGACCATTCACACTAACTTCATAATACCTAAGGGAATTCTTTAGTCCACCAATTCCCTACCATGGTCAGAGCCAGTCTTGACCTACAGGATTTAGAAACCTTCCAAAGCAGTTTGCCTGTTTTTCTAAAATAGACATAACGCTAGTTTCATAGTCATTGGCAGTTCTAAGAATCGTGGGTACCTAGGATCATGCTAGCATTTGCAGAGATTGACTACTCCATAAAGTATGCTTAGTAGTGACAACATGAATACTTATTGTTCTGCTGGTCTGGACAAGAGAGATCAGAAGTGACCCAAGTTTTGGCCAGACTGCATGACGTCAGGTCAGGGTTCATTCAGCACAGCCAGGACAAGTTCATTGTTTTCCGCTGCGCCATTCTTGCTTGGAAGAGTTCACTGATGACTGACCATACTCTCCTTCATCTTCAGTTTTTACCAGCTGTCAAACATCGTTTTTCCAACTTTATAAAGAAATTTAAGGAACATGGCATTCTGGCAGAGATATCAAAGGCAGAGACACTTGCCTCCAAGAAAGCTAGTTCACTTGAGGTGAAATGAGTTCACTTGTGTAGAAAATCAGATTTATATAATTTCATTTATGTGCAACAGTGTGTACATTTCCTGTTTTCTACTTTGAGCATTTTAACACTTCAAATCCCCCCCCCCAAAAGAGAGATTCTTACATTCTTACTAATGTATCTCCTTTCCTTTCTACGGCATTGCTTCATCACACTTAAAGCCCAAACTTCTCACAGCAGCTAAGCAGCTAAAACTGCACAACGATATTATCATTTCTTTTTTCTTTTTTCATGTTTATTTATTTTTCTTTAGAAACAAAGTCTCACTATGAGTGGCTGACCTGAAACTTACTATATAGACCAGGCTGGTCTTGAACTCACAGGAATCCCTTGTTTCTCAAGTGCTGGGATTAAAGGCATGCAACACTATTCCCAGCTTTGGTTTCTTCTTTCTTATGATATAAATCTAAAGAAAAGGGGTAATGCAGAAGAAGCAGTGTCACTTTTAAAAATTGATGTTCTTAAAATATGATGTTTTAAGTTTTTAAGATGTGAAGTATTTTGTAAACAATATCCTGTAACTCTCTCATTATATAGATACAACGTTTAACAAGATTGTTATTATGGACATTTCAAATCTGATGAACTACTCCATGCAACATTAAGCAGCATACGCTGGTGACTGGGAGTGGAAACCAAAGCATGGCTGACTCCTGAGCCCAGATCACTTTCACTATGCAATTTCATCTTAAGATAGAAAGTTATAATAGCAGCTAATCTTTAGCCAGAAGTTCATATGAGATGAAATGCAATTGCATTAGTTTATTACAATATATGCATCACCTCACTGAGGCCCTGGAACAACTCTACAAAGCAAGAACGTTGCCATCTCAGTTTTATAGACGGAGAAAATAACGATGAGAAAGTCTAAATAATTTCTCAGCACATAGTTCCAAGGAGTAGGACACTTCCATCTTGATTTGGGTGACAGAGTCTGTGGTCTTCACTATAAGGCTGGACTGCATGAAGTTGTAGGAGGATTGTTACATTAGTCAATCCACAAACACTTTAACTTATATTTTGTCATTAAGACTTGCACATCACTGGGCGGTGGTGGTGCACGCCTTTAATCCCAGCACTTGGGAGGCAGAGGCAGGTGGATTTCTGAGTTCAAGGCCAGCCTGGTCTACAGAGTGAGTTCCAGGATAGTCAGGGCTACACAGAGAAACCCTGTCTCGAAAAACCAAAAAAAAAAAAAAAAAAAGACTTGCACATCAAAACTTGAAAAATATTTCTGAGCAGTGTGGCACACACCTTTAATCCCAGCACCTCAGGGTGAAGAAGCAGGTAGATCACTGTGAGTTTCAAGCCAGCTTGGTCTACATAGCAAGTTCCAGGCCAGACAGGACTAAATAGAGAGACCCTATCTTAAAAACAAACAATGAAGAAACCAAAAATGCCAGTAACTATATGTTGATCAAAACAAGCATAATGAATACATTAAAATATAAATTAGCACAGGTAGATAAAAGTATGAATATTTATCGACTCAAATATCAGATTGTAGCCACCCTTAATTCATATTTCATTCGCCAAATTTCTTCTCCATTCTTTCTCCAAAGACCAGTTTGGTCTTGTCTAGTTCTACCCCCTTAGTTTTTCTTAAGCCCCACTTGCCCACCCACATAAGATTTAGATACATATAGTTAGTGCACAAGTAGTGCTTACTCATATTTACAGAGTGGTAGTACTAGTACTACTAGTAGTAGTACTATCACCAGTAATAGGATATTAGCACTCCAGCCTCCACAAACCCTTATCCTTTCTATATGTTGAGGCTCTAGACTCCTCTGTTCACTCAAATTGTTCCAGATTGGCAGTGGCTGTAGACTATATTTATTATCTAATTGTCCCCTCATAGGATCATCTTACCTGAGCATTAGCAGCAGAGCCCTGGTGTCCCTCTGTCCTTCTGGGTGCACTTGCCTGCCATGATGCCCCATTCTGGCTCTTCCCATGGAGCCCATCACTCCATCCCAGCCCTCTAAAATAATGTTCTTATTCTCCCCATTCTGTCTCTTAAAAACTTTTATTTGATGTATATGAGCATTTTGCTTGTAGGTATGTCTGTATGCCACATGTGGGAAGCACTTGTAGAGGTCAGAAGAAGATATTAGATCTTCTGGAGCTGGAGTTACAGAGCCACCATGTGGGTGCTGGGAAATCCAACCTAGGTCCTCTGGAAGAAAAACCAGTGCTTTTTATCACTGAGTCATCTCTCTAAGACCTCCCTCCGAGAATTCACAATAGAGTCTAATAACCCAATTTCTTTGCCAAGTTCATTTAGTTTATGGCTTTCCTCTATCATCTGAACACCAGTGCCTTCCTAACTGTAGCTCCAGGCCAGTCTGTCTGCTGAATCCCAAATGGCCCTTCATGGCATCTCTACTTGCATGACTAATGGGGAACTCAAACTTATTGTGCTTAATAGTGAACTTGTACATTTCTCACACATCAATCCCTAAATCTAGGAAAATCACTCCTAACATGTATAGAGTACTCAAGAAAGCTGTTGGCCCAGTTAGATGCTCAAGCAACCATGGTACTGATGGTTGACTGACTGGCCCAACTTTCTCAAAGTAGCCTACTCTGAATCAGCTACCAAAGCACAGCAAATATTGTATTATCCTCACAGACATTAAAGTTGAACATAGGCATCCAAATTATATAACATTGTGACAATAATGATTATAACTATTTTGTTGTATCATAATGTATATAAATATGTGTAATTCACAGTCATCACTATGTGGGTTCTGGGATATTTTGGTTTAAATAGCATGTGCTAAAATAATCTAACAGTCCCTCAAAACTAGCACAAGATAGGCTGGAGAGATGGCTCAGTGGTTAAGAGCACTGGCTGCTCTTGTAAAGGACCCAGTTTGGTTCCTAGCACCCATATGATGCTCACAGTTGTCTAGAACTCCAATTCCAGGGAAACTGACACCCTCATCTAGCCTATAGGGTCACGGTACCTATGTGGTGCCCAGTCATACATGCACACCAGACATTCATACACGTAAAATAAAAATCCATCTTTAAAGGCTTTAAAAAGCACATAAGAAGCAAGGTTTAATATTCTGCCTCTACCTATAGCAACCACCTTCAGAAACAGCTTTATGAGGTATAATTCATATACTGTAGCATCAGCCCATTTTAATTATTCAGCTGAATGAGTTTTAGTACACCAACAGTGAATGGCCAGCCCAACAATATAGTTTTGAACCTTTTTAGTCATTCGTCTCTGCTTCTTCCTCCAGCCCCAGGCAGATACTGATTCATCATTACAGATTTGGCTCTTTTGGAAAGGTAATGCAATTTAAGGATCCTCAGTGTTTACCTCACCAAACGTTCACACATGTTATCCTAATACTGAAGCAGCCATCGGTAAAACATTTTAGGCCATGAACAAGAGACAGATAGAATTCATCCAACCTGTCCAAGGACAAGCAAGGGTATCTTAGTTTGCAAAAATAACGTACCTATAAAAACATGTGACAATCCAGAACAGAATACAAGGAATATGCAGAAAGCCATCAGCCAAAACAAAGCAGAGAGGGTGAACAGTACATCAACTAGATTTAATTCCATCCCCATTCACCGTAGCACAAGTGAGCCCTCACAAAGAAGATGGCTTATCTGGCTCAAAGCTGAGCTATGGAAAGATGCACACACTTGACCTTGGGACCAAAATGACAATGTTTCTATCTCAACCTCAAGGAGCAACACTTATTCATAAAAGAGGCATATGGACACAGTGACAGATTGGTACGTCCTCTGATGATGCTGAGGCCTAAGATTAGTGTATGAGACCATTGTAAAAAATTATACAGCCAAAGTTAGAAATGTATTTCTTTAAGAACTATAATTGTTCTTTCGTGCCAGTGTGGCAAACATTCACTATAGTTTTTAATTGCTTCATTGGGTGACCACTTGGTGATAGTATTGTTTGAAAAACAGTTCTTAATTCTTCAAACAAAATGATTATCAAATACAGATCAGACACATTCCAAAGCCATCACCCTTCTCCAAACCACGCAAATACAACAACTGCTGGTTGCCTTCTTCTAGGCTGGCCTTAAACACAACTCCTAAACTTTCTCCTGCCTCTACCTCCCAAATCCCGAGATCTCTCCCTCATTATTTAACAATGTTAATATAAGGAATAAGATCGTACAGTCTACTTGAAATATCATCACTAACTACAGCAACAGATTCCCTTTGTTGAATAAATCATTTCCATCAAGTGTCTGATGAAGTCGAGATGAAAACCAGATGCTCTGAAAGTTTCCACCCCTATGCACACCCATAGCTTTGATAACCACCAGGAGGATAAGATCAGAATTTATGGGCTTCCCTCAGGCTGAAAATCAAGATGGAGACCTCCCTTGACTGAACCTCAGGTTCCCGCTGCCTGTCACTGCCAAGAATGAAGTCACTCGCAGCTTTGTGCAGCAAAGTCTGTTCCTTAGCAACCAGTGTCCACAAATGTGTTGCCAAGGAAACCAGAAAGCCCGATTTATAAAGCTATAAAGCAAAGCAACTGTAAAGGCAACATTAGACACAGAAAGCGGCTATTCTTAACATTGCTACTGACTACCTGACAGCAAAGTGGTAAAAAAAAAAAAATGTTTTATCTTTAAAGTTTAAAGGAAATGAACCATTGTTAAAAGCATGCCATATTTGACCCCTGAGTTCAGCATCTTGCTGGACATTTTCAGGATTCAAATGAAAGATATCAAATATTTGTATGTTTAAAAAAAAAACAATGACTCTTGGAGGTGACATGTTTTTGGAATCATCTACAAGGTACAAAATTATTTCCAGATTCCAAACAGAATTCTGTGCCCTTCACTCTGATGTAAAATAAGACCTCTCTGCCAACATGTTTCCGTTCGTCCAAACAGTGCTTGAGTGCTTTACTACAGCTTTCTGAACTGCAGAGCTTCCTCTCAGATGAGGCAATAGATGGTTGTGCAGAAATGGGGGAAAGGCGGAGGATGGCTAAACATGGGGGTCACACGTATGCCACACTTAGTGCTTCAAGAAATCAACCACGTGTCCTATCGTTCCTGCTCTAAGTAATAGCAGAGCCAAATGCGTTGGAGTCCTGACTTTTTTTTTTCAGATTTTAGAAATAAATGACACAGTCTATGTATCAAAGGTGGCTTGTCCCTAACAATGGGCTCTGAGCCACTGGCCATGGCCCATTGGTAATCCTGTAATGTCATGGACACATGTTTGCAGCCATGAGAGAGAAGGATGACGTCAAAGGCTTCACATCACCCAGTGTCAGTTTTATCAAGAAATGAAGTACGGCAGAAAAAGACCTGATGGTTTAACGTGGTGAGGAGTTTCTGGAAAAGAAAAAATAGAGTGGAAGAACCCAGGAAAGGAAAGCAGAAAGCTGAGCCGAAGCAATGGGACAAGCACCAAAGCAGATCCAGGCAGAGACAAAGCCCGGTGGAATATTTGGTCATGCCTAAGCATCAGAGCGGGAGTTAGGGATTATGCAAAAAGCTTCCAAGACATCTGCAGCTCTCATACACAGACTGAGGCTAATAAAACACTCAGGAAGTTCTCAGCGAGGTCAGCAGAAGTGGGATTGGTTTGTCTGTTTTGTGTAGGAGACTGAAATTCAACCACGTTCTAACCTTTCCCAGACATTACTCATACTGGGCTATACTAACCCTGTCTGAAAATATTCTGTACAGAACTACACACCTTTTTGCTTCTTACTTTATCTAATAGTTGGCTGTCTTGGAGTTTTATATATATATTTCACTCCTTCTACTTTCCAGTCCCATTGCACGTATTTTCCCTATTTTTCAAAAGGGGGGGGGGTATTGCTGATTTTAAATCAAGGGTTCTCAACCAGGGGTAATTTTTGCTTCCAAAAGAAAACTGACACGTTCTGGAGAAAAGCTGCTTTATACAGTTCCACAGACTGTTTGGTAGTTTTGCATCGCCTATATCACAAAACAAGTATTTAAACGGACACCAAACTTAACCTAACATTAATTAAATGACTAAACCAAAAGCCAATTTTAAAAGAAAACAGTGAGTTGGATAACTTTTAACACAGTGAAACTAGGAATTCAAGGTGAAGCCGGGCAGTGGTAGCACAGGCCTCTAATCCCAGCACTCAGGAGGCAGAGGCAGTCAGATCTCTGTGAGTTCTAGGCCAGACTGATCTACAGAATGAGTTTCAGGATATCCGACCCTACACAGAGAAACCTTTTCTTGGAAAAAAGAAAAGAAAAGAAAAGAAAAGAAAAGAAAAGAAAAGAAAAGAATTCAAGAAGATTGAAATACATTTTCTCCTAAGTTGTCCTTTTCCTTACACATTGTTAAATATCGTCTGATACCGCAAAGGCTAAAAAAGCAATGCAAATCTTAAAGACACAATCTTCTTACTTGATGCATTACTGAATAATATTTTGGTCACATTATAAAATATAATGAAACAGGAAATATATCCAAAGTTACATTTAAAAAAAATTAAGTTCCTAGATCTTGTAGAAGAAGAAGACCACCCATGGTTCAAAAGAAAAGGGGCAGATTTGGTGTGTTCGAAGTGCATTTTAATAGTTTCAATTTAAAAGGCATGCCTAATGCAGCCTTTGAGGCTGGTACTCAGCCTTAGAAATTGCCTTTTCTATTTCCCTCCTGAGCACAACACTCCCTGCATCACATGCCCAGGAAGTCCTTATGAAGCTGTGCAAAGGGCAGCATCGGCCATTCCTACGCTCTGCAGCCTTACTCCTTACTGTAAGCTGACTTCACTGTCAGCTTAGCTTAGCTGATTTGGTTCAGTGCCAAAGAGCTGCAGGCTGGGAAGTAACTAGAACACTACCTACAGTCATTTGTGAGTGTGTGTATGTGTGTGTGAGTGAATGTGTCTACGAGTGTGTGTATGTGTGCATGTGAGTATATGTGTGTGAGGTTTTGTGAGTGTGAGTGCATTGAGTGTTTGTGAGTGTGTATGAGTAACTGTGTGTGTGAGAAAGTGTGTGTGTATGAGTGTATTATAAGTATGAGTATACAAGTATGTGTGTATGTAGGTATGTGTGAGTGTATATAAGTGTGTGTGAGTGTGTAATGTGTGTGAGTGTGTGAGTGTTCGTGTGTGAGTTTTTGTGAGGGTATGTGTATGTGAGTGGATATTTGAGTGTATGTGAGGGAATGTATGTGTGTATGTGTGTGAGTTTGTATGTGTACATGAGTGTATGTGTTTGTGTGAGTGTATATGTGTGAGTATATCTATGTTTGTGAGTATGTATTAGTGCATGTGTGTGTGTGAGTGGATGAGTATGTGTGTTTGTGTGAGTGTGTGTATGTATGTGTGTGAGTGTATGTGTGAGTGTATGTATGTAAGTGCATGAGTGTGTGCAAATGTGTGTTTAAGTGTGTTACTGTTAGTGTGTGAATGTATGTATTTGTAAGTGGGCAAATGTGTGAGTGTGTGTGTGAGTTTGTGAATGTGTGTGAAAGTATGTGAATGTGAGTGTGAGTGAGTGGTCTGTGTGTATGTGCATGTGTGTGCTCGCATGTGCGTGAGTGCATGTGTGTATGTGTGTGCGCGCGTGTGTGTTGATAGACTCCTGAGTGCTGGGATTACAGGTACATATCACACAGGTTCCTAAATTAACCTCACACTTGCTAGAGTCAGCTAGAACAGGAAATAACAACTCTAGAAGGCCAGAGTTACTCAAAATGTGCAGTACTTTGAAGACCCAAGTATGAAACAAAAGGCCTATCAGTGAACAAGGAGGGCGAGCCTCTCGTCTCCAGCAGTGCCATCTTAGCAAGTGCTTGGTGAGGGTTTGTCACTTAAGTGCTCTCAGGAATACAGACAGGAATTGTATTCGTCAAAATGGCCTGATGGTGTTACGAACTCCCACTCTCCTAGAAACATCAGCCCAGAAGCTACAGCAAGCAACTCTATGTGCTAAGACAGCACAGCTTCCAACAGTGAAGAGAGAAGGCTGTAAACGACCAGAAAGGGAACTGGTGAGCAAGGTGAGCCTGCTCCGAGCAACATCCCACACAAGGCTTTTCCACCCAAACAGTGAAACACCCGCACAGTATGAGCATTGTGCAGTCAAAACTCCCCGTGCCATAGAGGAGCGCCCATTTGCACAGTGAGCGTTGCAGACCCTCTTAGTGGCTCACCTTAATAATGAGGACTGTCCAACATGGAACCCCGCAGCCCACCCCATACACCATCTTGCTTGCCTCAGGCTCTTGAAACTGTGCTAAGAAACCTGTTTTCCTCCTACTCTGATGTAAAACATGGAGGCTTTCACCAACCCACCAAAACCTCACTGAGGTCCATGAATAAGAGCCAGAGGACGCATGAGTGAATGTGTATGTTGACATGAGCAAGGCTAGGTGAGGACTCTAAGACCAATTAATTGGCCCAGGAGAAATTGGCAAAGCCACTGCCGCAGAAGAGATGGCAAAATCTTTCCTGGGGACTTTAAGTGTTTGTGAACTAACATTGATCAGCACGTGCAGAGAGCAGCAAGTACAGCTTCCTGCCCCCAGGTGTTTACAACCTGAGCCAGCTCTTCTACAGAGACCTCCCGCCTAGACTAGCTAAGGCCTCCTACTGTGCTTTACGGCTGTGTTGTACATAAGGAACACAGAGGTTCAACATTGGTTGCTGCTGGAGATTAGAGAATGAGACCCCAGCCTTACCTTATGTGCATCTTTATGTCTGTAGTTTCTGCCCTCCCTCACTGCCCCTAGCTGGGGCCCCCAGACCCAAGCCCCTCCATACTAGGCACATGACATTTACAGAATGCACTAAAAGTGGCTACTTTCGTTTGAGAGATGGTGGAACATGGGCATAATCCCAACAGCACGGAGGTTGGAGCAGGACAATTCCAAGTTTGAGGCTAACTTGGATTATGTTCTAAGACTCTTGAAGAGTGAAAAGTGTCCAGGGAGGAAGAGAGAGAATGAAGAAGGAGGGAGGGAGAGTCAGGGAGAAAGGAGATATCTTGCCTTGAATTAAACAAATGTCTGAGGGAGACGAGCACCAGGTTCCAAAGCCCTGTTCTATCTTTCACTCTTTTCCTGTTCCCTGAGGCCCAAGGGAATATACAAGAAGCAGATGGTTGTCCTTAGAAAAAGGCAGCAGCTGCCTCAGAAACCCACTCCCGATGCGTCAAAGCTATGGTTACAAGGAGTGGGCTCTCTTTGCAAGAGCTCTTTCTTCCAATATCTTTTATGCATAAGAATATGAAATCTCAGTTGAATTTTCCAGCTATCTGTTTGGTGTCACTGTATCCACCATTACAAACTGTTCAGGAGGAAGGTAGTTAGGAGGTGTGAAGAGTCTAGTTATTATTAGACCACATGAAAGTGTTCTGTTGACGGAGGAAAATGCCAAGCCTTTAACGGAACACAACAGTGTCCTCCCACCGCCTCTGGACTTCATTTCTGATCGGAGGCTTTGATTCTCACATCAGGACCGTAAAGGGCTAGAAAGTCCTCTGCTTCAAGTTCACTAACGATTCTGTGTCATAGCTGCCCCTGCATTGGGGGCTCTATAATAACGGTTCCTGGCTTTGCCAGATCCCTTTTCAGTTCAGCTTTAGTTCTCAGTCTGAAAGACCAAGTACTAGCTAAAATATCAATGCTAGGGTAGAAAGGACAGACTGCTGGTGCCTCTGTTCTCATTAGCTGCTGCTTAGTGCCCTTGGAAAAAAACGGACTAACAATCATTAGCCAAGACGATGAAGATAAAATTTAAATGGTGGTAATAAAACATTTGTTGACTGAACTGTCTACTGCTGTCCATGCAATCATCAAAACATGGAGACTTGATACATTTGGATCAGTGTTCTCTAAAAACCAGTGTATCAAGGTTTGGGCCCCAGGGTAGCACTCTGGTGAGCCATGGAACCTTTAGGAGCAGGTCTGGTGGGAAGTCCTTACCTCACTGGACACGCCTTTAAGGGGTTTCATGAGAGCCCAGATCTTCATTGCCCCCCTGTTGCAAAGTGGTTGGTGATATCTGTGTTTGTTCAGCCGGACATCCTGCCTCATGTGTTATATGTGTCAGAAACCCCCAAACAGCAGTACGCTGGATTGTGCAGTACATATCCCAGAATTATGAGCCAAAAATAAACACTTTTCTCCCCAGGAACTGCCTTGGGTACTTCATTACAGTAACAGGAAACCGGCTGATGCAATGCTCTAAGCCTTAAGAGGATGATTCAGAGAGATCAAACATGGAGTCAGAGGTAGGAAGAACAGTATGGTGCTATTGGTATTCCTGTAGTCGATGATGTAAGAGTAAATGACCATGGAATGCCTGTAGCAATGACTTCCCCTTTGAGATTGTTTTTAGATAGGTTTTTTTCAGTAGCACAACAACTTAGAGGGGAGGCATGATGCCCCATCTGCCTGGGAGAGCCCCATCTCTCCCTTCCGGCAGTCCTGGAAGACAGTTCTCCACTACACTGTGCTTATTCTATGAAACACGGAATTAGACAAAGCGCGCCAACAGGTTCATCTTCCCATGGATTTCTCTGAGATCTTTCATTATTTTTGTTACACAGTCAAAATGGGCTGGAAAATAATAGAAATGGATAAAATTGAGATTTCTCTTTCTCAGACAACTGGTTTCATCGAAGGAAAAAACTAAAGTAAATTTATTTGTTTTCTGGCTAAGTAGTATTAGGGCAAACAGACACTTGGGATTAGACTATCAGAAAGGAGAAGTCAGATAGCTCCGGAGGCATTCAAGAACAGATGCAGAAATGTCAGGAAACATTTTTGAAAGTGGGCCTGACAGAAGGAAAGGGCCAGGAGGGCCGGATCTAAGAATCACCAGGCAGACAGTAGCTAGAGATGCTTTCTGCCTGTGTCTTATCTACAGACCATTAATGATGCCGGGTTGGGGAACTGGACCACAGGGACAGCCAGTGTGAGTTTTATTTTCCACATCATGACTGTACATCACTGCACACCTAGGGCTCAAACCTTGCAGCCATTTCCAACATGCTTGTGCACAGTATGTTGAAAAGGAATGGCTAAAAAGAAGAGACAAGACACAAAACTAGAGGGTTTTTTTTTTTAAGGCCTCCTGCAAGAATCTCTAATGAAACAGTACAGGCCCAGAAAGAACAGCAGTCTAAGGGTGGGGGCTGAAAGCCCAGATCTGGAAATAGTTCATCTATTTTGAGATTTGTCCTGAAGAGCTGTACTTTATAAGCAGTTAATTACACCTGTGGTAGCTGCTGTCATGTTAGCCGTTATGCATGCCCCCACGAACACTCTACCAGAAGGAGGCCCACAGAGGATTAATACAGAATATTAAGAAGGAGGAGGGGAGAACGTGGGGCTAAATGCTAACATGAGAAGAATAAGCTAATACAAATTTGTCCTCACTAACACTGGTGACAGGCACCCAATTTGGTTTTTTAAGTATTCCCAGTATAGACTTCTATTCTTCCATCAAAAATAACAACATTAATATCTCATTTCACAAAAATGTCTTAAAGTCATTTAAATCAAGTTGAGACTGAAAAGGAACTGCATGCACATAAATATTCAAAGATTATAATCTAAAATCTTTAACTGAGAACAAATCTAGCTATTACTTTACTATCAACAATAACTTACCCGAAAGTGATATTTTCTGCATGTAAGTAAACACTTTTAACCTTAGTTACATGTATTCATGTGTTTATGCACACAGGGGTGAGGGAGAGAATATGCCATGCATTGAAGAACAGAGGAAAACCTGCTGGAACTGGTTCTTGCTTTCTACCTTTTGGGTCCCAGGGACCAAAGTCAGGTCACTAGGATTGGCAGTAAGCACCGTTACCTGCTGAGTCATCTCACCAACTCTAAATACCTACCTCTAAAAAAACATCATGCAACTAAAGCCTCAAAGAGTATATGTAAATTACTTTAACAAACCAGCATTTACCAAGCCAAAATAAAAGCAAAATATTAGCCAACATGTCATCAGTCAGTAACTCCACTAAAATCCAAGTACTTGTGTCCCCAGACCTTTTTTCTGCGCTTCAAAATAATTTATTTATAGAACAATTAAACCTCTAGAACATTCTATGAAAATGTTAAATAATTTTGATATTTTAAAAAGAATTAGTTATTTTATCTTTGAACACCAAGTATACATATGTTCATGATGTGTCTGCAGTTCCCACAGAGGCCAGTAGATGGAGTCAGGTTCCCTGGCACTGGAGTTCCATGTGACCCGGAGCTGTGTGATGCTCCACTAAATTAGAGAAATCAAGAAGGATATGACTAAGTCTCTCTTGAATCCATTAACTGTCACACATTGATACTTGGCTCCATTTCCAAGCAATAACTATACTGCAGTGTGGAATAATATTAAATGCCATTGCTGGAGTGTATCCACACACTAGATGTACTTAACCATCTTAACCATGTATTGCTTGGAACTGTGCCCGTTGTGAGACTTGAAGCCCTCTAAATGAAACACCATATGAGAAGAAAAATAGAAGTATCTTACATGTATCAGAAACTCATATGAGAAGAGAGAAAGAGAAAAAGAGAGAGGAATGTGGGGATGCTGAGACACAAAGTGACGGTCCCTCTGTAACCTTCTGGCCAAGCAAAGCATGGACCTTTGGTTTTGATCAAAAGTGTAAATTGTTCTTATTTTAGGCTGATACCACAGTAAGAGCCAAGATTTTAAGCTCTACTAAATACAAAACAAACAAAAAGACCTTATATATTTATGTTCATTTAAAAAAAATACTGGTAGTGATGTATAATTTTTAAAATATACAGTTAATATGTTTGGAGTTATTTAAAATTTATATTGAGAAAAACTTATGTATTTTCAGTATTGCTGTAGACAAGCATCTACATAAGACTGTTAAATTGATTGTTGTTTTATATTAAACAACTTTTATGCTATTCATTTTTATTGTTATAATATTTTATAATTTTTAAAGAAGATGACAAAAATGATATTGTAGGTATTGAAGGGGGGGTCTCTGGGAGGAGTTGGGGTACAAAAGGGAAACAAGAATGTGATTTAATTCTATTTACTTAAAATATATTTTTAAATGTTAACAAATTCAGATATATTGAAATCAAGTATCTTTTCTCATGATAATGCAATAAAACTTAAATAAAAAAGGTGTGATTTAAATTAAAATAAATAAAAAAAAAAAGAGTGTGGGGCAGGTTTCAGCAATGCTAGCTGAACAAGCACTAGAACCTGAGTTTGAGTCCCGTCCTCACATAAAAATAAATAAATACATTTATTAATGCCCAGTGTGGTCATGGTACAGGCCTGTAACCCCAGAGTGGGGAGTGTAGGGAGACAAGAGGATCCCAGGGGCTCATTAGCCAGCCAGCAACAGAATCATCAAGACAAGGGTCCCAGTGAATCCTATCTCAGAAAAACAAGGAAGCTGGCTCCTGAGGAACAATCACCAAGGTTGACCCCTGGCCTCTATACACACGTGTACCAGCACATACATGAATACACCTACATCTGCACACATACACTCATACATAAAATGCTAAAATAAAAAACGAATCTGAGATAGTAAAAGGCAGTGAACTGTGTTTGATGGATCAGAACCCTTTCTGTATGAATAGGATTTTGGTCAAGAGTTAGAATTTCCTGTTGAAAACTCGTGAATGTACACAGGTGGCTAATTTTTTCCCCCCAGTTTTATGTCTAGGCTCAGCATCTAAATGCAAAGAAATTAAAGAAGGTCTAAAATAATACCTCTGCCATATGGTAGGTATCAAGTGTATATACATTCTCCCCAAGGGATAAGATAATCAGACATGGGCATTGATAAGTACAGAATAGAAAGCATGAAATGATACCTCTCCAGGGAAAGGCAACTTTCCAAGGACATGGTCACAGCAGTCATGGCCGTGTGGATTATAATTCCCAATTGAAGGAGCTACTAATAGATTAAACACGATCTCAGCCAAATACACAAGAGTAGTGGTCGTGAGTGACATCCCCCAGGACTGACATTTCCATCCACTGCTGTGGAGACCTACAGAATAACTCAGCCTGTAGTCGTCGTGCAAAAGAGTGTAGTCATGAGAACCCTGCTGTTGACTTTCTCTAGAAAAAGAGGTGGAGAGTCATCAGAGTCTTGGTAAAGATTCCAACTACCAATCCCCCCCTTGTTCTCCATGGAGTCTTTGTGGAGGCACTGACGTGCATGGGGGGGGGGGGGCGGACTTTGTGATATGGCTCCTCTGAGGTTCAGTGGGGACTCTTCAGTGGCTTAGCTGTTTTTCCACTCGCTCACACCCAGTAAAACTTCATGAAGTTGGGCTTGAGTGGAATGGTTTTTTTCTGTCCCGTCTTTGGTGTGCTATCTTGGATGAGTAGACATTTGTTCATTGCCCCAAGAAAAAAGTATCTTGAGTAGTAGGAGTATTGCATGTGTGTGGTCTGCTTGGGTTATATAAAGAGACGCTGTCTCAAAAAACAACGGAATGCTCAGTGGATCAAGTGCTTGCAAACACAAGCATGAAGACCCAAGTTCTTGAGTTCAGATGCCCAGCACCCATATGAAAGCTGGCTATGGTGGTGTTTGCCTATAATCCCAGTGCTGGTGGAACTGTAGACAAAGCTGGATTCCAGGGGCTTACTGGACAGACAGCCTGGGTAAAGTAGCAAGCCTAGAATCCGTGAGAGTCCTTGTCTCAGAAAACAAGGTAGAGTGAGATACAGGAAGATACCTCCAAACTCCTTAGGCCTCTACCATATATGTATCCACAGGAAAGCACACGCCCCATCCCCCCCCCAGAGACAGACACACACACACACACACACACACACACACACACACACACACACACACGAACTCAGAGAGGAGGAGGGAGAATTTTGATGTATTTCAACTATTGGAAGGAACCAGTGTGTGTTTTTTGTTTTGTTTTGTTTTGTTTTGTTTTTCACTTTGTTATTGTTCCCCATTGTCAGTTATAGAAAAATGATAATAAATTCATATAATAGATAAGATAAATGAATCAAATAAAAACAACATAATCTGGCCACCAAAAAAAAAAAAAAGTTGTTTAGCCATGAGCAGGTTTTGCTGGCTTTCAAAATAGCCTTCCACCCTCAATTTCTTCACATGCACATAACCAGCCCATCACCAATACCCTATGCTCTGCTCAGCGGTAAAGAAGTGAAAGAGAATGTGAGAAATGTCAGGGACTCAATCTATCTCCCTGTTCTCTGCCACCTGAGAGACCACACTGGGGAGATACAGTCATTGGGTAAAGATAATCTTGGGCAAGAAAGGGGAATGCAATCTGCAAACTTCTTTGAAATTCAAAAGCATCATGACACTAAATTTCAAAGGCATTCTCTGGTGTTTCAACAAAACACAATCAACCAGGTGCAGCTGTGCCAGGACAAACATACTAGAATCATCTGTGAAGTGCCATTCCTTGAAAGGAATCCCCAGTGAAAAAATATCTTGAATAGGCGGCGACACGAAGAAATGGCAAGGGAAGAAAAGATATAATGAAATAACTGGAATTCATTCCAAAAGCCAGTAAAGCACAGAGCACCCTTATTTCAACCATGAAAAAGCAGAAAGAGATAGGGTTTGAAATATGTCCATGTCCTGCAGGTGGTTTCGCAGACAGTAACAACTAAAATCTCACCAACAGGAGGCAGGGAAGGCAGAGTGAAGAATGGACCTGCAGGCAAACATCACCAGTACGTATGTCAGAGGACAGCAATCAGGATGCTACTCCATCACCAATACCAAGTGCTTCAACTCTAAGATACCCAAGTTTGTATTTAGCTCAGACGTACCACGGGTGCACAGACAGTAAGAGGCTCACAGCGAGAATCTGGCTGCACGTCCTTCCATGCAACACAACTTATGAACCATCCAACGTGTTCGGACAGTGCCACCCAAGCTTTCCTATAGCAGGGGCCCACAGTGAGGAATATAGGAAACTGCTTTAGCAAATGCGGAAGTACATGATAACAAAAGAAAGGTGGGGTTACAAGTGGCCGTCCTTGTCAACCTGACACAAACTGGAAGCACCCACGAAGCGGAAACCTTAATTGAAGAATTGCCTCTATGAGATTGGCATCCAGGCATGTCTACGAGGCATTTTTTTTTTTTTACATTGCTAATTTACATAGGAAGGCCCAAGCCACTGTGAGTGCTACCATCCCTAGGCGGGTGGGGCTGGGCTCTATAAGAAAGGTAGCTGAGCAAGCCTGGAGAGCTAGCCAGTAAGCAGCGTTCCTCCATGAAGCATGTGTGAGATGTAAGGTTCAGTTCCTGCCTTCGGGTTCCTACTTGAATTCCTGACTGAATTCCCTCCATCAGAGACCTAGAAGTGTAAGCCTTCCACCTCCCCAGGCTGCTTTGAGTCATGGTGCTTAGCCCAGCAACACAAAGGAAAGCCAGAGGAGAAGCCAGCTTGTAAGAGTTGAGGAGGCTAAAGAGCAGACTGGGGGCTTTAGAATGGAGGTGGAGGCAGGGACGGGACACGGGCATAATGGGACTCTCTGATGGCTAGTCTTCTAATTCTGCAGTATATTAATAGTTACTGGAAACTAGAGCAGAAAGGCAGAAAAAAATTCAGGGGATGGGGAAGGGAACGGACGGACCTCTGCACTCCAGAGTCTGGCTGAAACCTCTCACCCAGAATCAAAAATTCCATACAACTACCAGAGCTTTCTGTGGAGATTAGACTGACGCCTACACAGTGACAATGTCTCTTCTGCAGGGGTGTGTTTCAATCAGAACACTAAAATACAGTGAAGCGTGTGTGAGAGGCAAGCATGTGACCTGCAGGTAGAGCCCATCCTTTCCTGATTGTGCACCTGCATTTTCCAGGAATCTCACAAAAAAAAAAAAAAAAAAAATTTACAGAAAGACGAATCCTCACCCCTCGGGTGACCTTGAGAACTTCACTGGTCTCATCAGAGTACAATCCTGCCCAAAGCACTTCAGGAGCCTCACTATTATCTCACTTGCAGAAACAGGGGATGAGAATAAAACAGGGGGTGAGGGGGGCTTTAGTAATTCTTTGAACAATATAATTCTCAAACCTTCAAAATCTCATCTGCAGATTCTGTTAAGTCCTTTAAATGTGACTCCCGAGACCAGACCCAGACAAGGGCCTGTCTCATCTCCCCTGAGTCTCTACATTTTACACACACTAAAATCTCCTCTTTACACATATTTACTGTGTATTGTACTTGCTTCTCTGAAGTTCTTTTCTGCACCAAAGTCAAGAGTTCCATGCAGAGAACTCCTGGGGCTTTTGCAGGTAGGAACACGGATCTGGGTCTTTGTCTTAATCTCACTGCTACTGAGAACATGACTGTGAATTTATTAAGGTCATTGTCTAAGACAACTACAAGGCATAAATTTTATGGCATATAAATTATACCATTAATAAAACTGTAATCAGAATTAGTTACCATTCTGTGGCTGTGATAAAATACCGTGGCCAAAAGCAACATAGAGAAGAACATTTATTTTGTCTTGAGGATTCAGAGGCTGTAATGGCCAGGGAAGCCTGGCAGTAACGCAGCAGGAGCAGGAAGCTGAGAAATGCTATGTCACTAGTACATAGGAAGCAGAGAAAGTGAACCGGATGAGGGTCAAGGATGTGGGGAACCCTTTCAGGTCCCTGACTGTGACTGCTCCCTCCAGCAAGACTCCAGAACCCCCACAAACAGCGCCACCTCATAGGGAACAAAGTGTTTGAATTCGTAGCCTAAAGGGGAAAGGCACTTTGCTTCCAGCCAGCACAAACTTCAACAAGTTAAACCCGATGAGAACAGACCTGTACCTATTTATTGTCTGCATGCTTCCCTATGCCAAGCATTCACAGTTACCATATCAACCGCACCGTGTGGGAGACACGATTGCTGTCTCCACTTCAGGGATGCGGAGACAGGGCAGAGGTAACGGTGGACCCTTGTGATTCCCATCCAGGGGAAGGCAGACCCACCCTTGAGCATGCCGTACGTGATGCCTTGTGGTGTTTTCCAATAGTTTTAACACTTAAAATTGATGTGCATCTTTTTACTCTAGGCTTGTTCATATTTCATCGTGAAGCTATATGAACTTTACCCATTAGGGCATCAAAATAAGTTTTTCCCCTTAAATTATCAAATTCTGTGCTCTTTTAATATTTAATTATCAAATTTAAATCCTTTTAATATTTAAGCGTGTGAACATGAATGTGTCACTTGACAAAATAGTTGAAATGTCTTTAAATGTTTTCTTATAAGTATTTGGTGCTACTTTAGTGACTTTTGGAGTTGTTATATGAAATCAATCCACTTGGAATGAATAAAAAAAAAAACCTTAAAGATTTTCTTTTTAGATTATTCCAAAACTTTACTTTTTCCAATAATGGTAAATTACATTCTTTCTGCAAATGAACATTTACAATGTAAATATTCTCCTAAAACAACCTTCTTTTTTGGAACTGGAATAATGTTAAATTAAAAACATGTCAGCTTGAAAAAAAGTAAGGGGCCATCTTCTTGACAGAATCCACATAATACTGTTGATCTAGTTTGGCTAAACCACAGAGTTGTCTGTAGCAGTTGGCTCACAAACTTGGCTTGGCTAGAGGTCTGCTTCATGGTCACTGTCAACATTCTGCATGATGAAATAATATTTGAGGTGTGATTTCTTCCAACAAAAAGAGGTCGAAGAGATGATCTCTTTTTGTCTCCCTTTCTTGCCCATCTCATCAGGGTCACCACATGTAATGATAATTTAATAAAAGGGTGTTTATTTTTAAGTACAAAGTGACTAGGGCTATCAATTTGAAATGATTAATATTTATTTACAAATAAAACAGAGAAGGAACTTTTGTTATAGGAAAAAAAAACCAAAAAACCTGTGATGTTGCCAAGAAGCAACATGACCATTTTCCCATGCCATTCTTTCACAGGACACCCAGTCTGGAAATGGGGTGAGAATTATGGAGACAATTCCACTTATCCCAAGGCTAAGCATCAACCATCCATGAGAAATGAAAGAGTGTCGTGGCTCTCCACACAGACTTGATGCTGGAACTCATTATTTTTGACTTTCCTATCCAAAAGAACCCCTGTTGACTGGGTCACTGGGCTTTTAAATGTGTTTGTATGACTTTGTGCGTCCTGGTGTGGAGTCAATGACAGTCCACAGATGCCCCAAGTAGGGACACCTCCATTGCTATTAGCCTCCTCGGCTACACCGGAAGAAAACCACTGAGGCCATTACTTCCCACAGGCTTACCTCATCCACTATTCTCAGCATGTAAGTCTGTGAGATATGAAATCCTGGGCACTAAATATCTAGGCACCTCGGCTGAAAATTACATTCAAAGTCATTTGCTCTTCCATTTCCCATTAAAATTAAACATTAAAAGCGCCCTTGTGTTTTGGGCATCTTCCATGTTGAGAGTTTTCTCACTCGTAAGAACTGTACCTGGCAGCAGTCAATGATCTACATTCAGCTTGTGGGAGTTTTTATTGACTTTTACTCATTGAAAATGCCCAGAAGATGAATGTGGAAAATACTCATCTGTGTATGGTACGGAGAAGGACAGACAACACCCAGCTGCAGGCGTATGACGGACTCATTGGTCACGACGAGCATTGATCTCGTCTTCAAAGTTGGCGTTTGCACAGTGTGTTCACCATTCCCTGCATCCCCTAATCTCCATTAAGTCTTCTTATCAGACAGCATCCATCTCTCATCACGGCTAGATTTCAGCCGGAACACATTTCATACTAAGGCCTGTAAGGCCTGGATACTTTCTTACTGACAGTTATCTCTTGCCATGTGATTTGAAGTCTGGTATTGAGGGAATTTGGATGGCATCGCTGCTGTCTTAGCGGACTTGTAAGAATATGAGACAGTCATGTTTTTAAAATATAGAGTTGTTTACATTTTGTTTCTGTTGTATAAGTAGCTTTTAAAAACGCCTATACCACTTTAGTGAAAAATCTCAATAAATAAAACATTTAGTTAGTATTATCCTGAGTGGACCAGTACTGTCTACTGTATACAAGACCCTGAGTTCTATACCTACACCCTACCAAAAATGGACCAAAGTAATGAAAGGCAGCCAGGTTGTACTTTAATAAGTAGCGTTCTTATTAAAGACAAAAACAACGAAAATGGACCAAAACATGGCTGAGACACATCTTGTCAATCAGACTGTGGGTAATTTTAATTTATCTTAATATTTTGTCATTTACATGGAAATTCTTTACGTTGCTTTACATACTAATCTGTGATGGGACATGCCAATTAAAAATTAAATCTTCCATCTGTCCTTTTGTTTTGAGGGAAAGCTGTTTGCAACATAGTTCAGAGTTAAAATTGAGTTTTTTCAAATTCCATTTAACTTCTGAAACTATTATTTTTTGCTTAATTTTGATTGCAGAAATCTAAGCTAATCAGAGAAATCTGTCTCAGCATACTGCTAACACGACTGACGCCCTCAGTTCTGGAGGTTTGAGGCTTCACAATTGGTGCAGAATCTTCCTTGAGCCTCTTCCTGGCTCCTCACCAGTTTTTAAATTCATCAGCCAGTTCTTCTTTCATCACTGGGTGACCAAGGCAGTGTTTAGAATACTGAGGTCAGGTCTCTGACTAAGGCGGTAAGATCATTCTAACAGAATATCTATCGCTCCCTCACAGGAAAAAGTTGCATCCAGTAGCTCTAAGAGTGCTCCCAAATTGGGAGATCATTTTTGTTTTATAAATTATCTTAAGAGTGTTTCATGAATAGGCATTCAAGGTAGGAAGCAATGACCAAGACGGACATCTCAAAGTCTAGTTAAACTGCTGGGAAACATTAAATTTGCTTAGCACTCCACACCACTGGAGCCTGAGGTGACCAGTGACCTATATGACCTTTGACCCTCAATTGGCCATAGGTGTGCATTTTGCTGGACAGTGGAAGCAATGTGCTATTTTTAAGAGCATGGCCTGGGACAAGCTGGAGAGTTGTCAAGTATGGTGGTTTTAATAAAAATCTCCTCCCCCCCATAGGCTCATAGGGCATGGCATTATTAGGAGGTATGGCTTTGTGAGAGTAGATGCGGTCTTGTTGGAGGAAGTGTGTCCCTGGGGGTGGGGCTTTGAAGTTTCAGAAGCTCAAGCTAGGCCTAGTGTCACTCTCTCTTCCTGCTGCCCACCAATCCAGACGTAGAACTTTCAGCTCCTTCTTTGGCACTGTGTCTTCCAGCAGGCTTCTCACCATGATGACAATGAACTTAAACCCCTGAACTATAAGCCAGCCCCAATGAAATATTTTCCTTTATAAGAGTTGACCTCCACATCAAACCAGATACATTGAAACTAATAGAAAAGAAAGTGGGGAAGAACCTCGAGCAAATAGGCACAGGGGGAAATTTCCTGAAGAGAATGCCAATAGCTTCTGCTCTAAGATCAAGAATTGACAAATGGGACCTCATAAAGTTGCAAAGCTTCTGTAAGGCAAAAGACACTGTCAAGAGGACAAAACGGCAACCAGCAAATTGGGAAAAGATCTTTACCAACCCTGTATCTGATGGAGGGCTAATATCCAACGTATACAAAGAACTCAAGAATTTAGACTCCAGAGAACCAAATAACCCTATTAAAAAATGGAGTACAGAGCTAAACAAAGAATTCTCAACTGAGGAATACAGAATGGCTGAGAAGCACCTAAAGAAATGTTCAACATCCTTAGTCATCAGAGAAATGCAAATCAAAACAACCCTGAG